>CAWUHX010000441.1:0-161751 GCA_963922205.1 Romanomermis culicivorax
AAAACCAAAAAACCAAGGCCATGCCAACCCTGTTCGCACCGGAAAAATTACCATCTTTTTTTGGGCTTTCACTTGTCATCATAGACATACCTGTACCTGGGGGGTTGGGTGGGGGGAGCCCCCTCCCAACTTGGCCAACCCTGTACCCAAAATCATTTACCCCCCCCCCCCCCCAGTTTGGGAAAAAATTAAAAAAATTTGCAAAAAAGTGTATGTTTTTTTGGGCTTTTTTTGAGAAAAATTTCGACTTTTTCCTACCTCCCCCCCCCCCCCCAACTGGTCGGAGGTCTTACAGAGGTATGATCATAGAGGACTTGACCATCGATTTCTTGTGTAATTCAAGTCAATTATGCTTTTGGATAGTTTGCTAGGAAATTTGTTCAACAATGCTTGTAGATTAGGCTTTTAAGTCGAACATTTCATTTTTTCTTCAATTTTAATGAATTAACTTCTCTAAAAAACGAGGATTTTAAGAGGCTTGGAACAGCGTTTTTTTTTTTGTGCACGGACATTTGTGCCAATTGGCACAAGAGGCCAAAAAAATTTGTGCCAATGGCACAAAAAAATTTTTTTAACTACTGAAAACTGCGGAAAAGTTTTGGGCCAAAAGTTTGATAAAAAGTTATTGTTTAACGCTTTAATTTTTTGTAAAAATCGTGCCCAACCTATTTTTCAGCTAACCATGTCAGTGAGGAGAAAAAACTGTGCAACAAAATAGTTCACGAAATCCCAAAAAGAAATGGAATGCTGTCTGCTGAGACAATTTAAATAGCTCTAGAATTGCTCAGGAAGTTCAAATTGATCCAATTTTCGACTACGAACGAATATCTATGTTATGTATTTTAAACAACCATGTAAAGACTAGAGAAAATAAAGTCGAAAATCGTATTAATTTTCGATCAAAACATTGTGCCATTATCAACGATATCGATTTTTCTATTTGAATCAATCAAACACAAAAAGTAACAATTCAGTTTTAAACCCGAATCTGACTGAATGAATATTCAGAATTTCTTTTCACTCATCAGTCTTGACAGCCTATAAAGTTTGCTGCAACGATACTAATACACTGTTCAAAGAGAAATCGTTCGCGTTCGGGTCAAATATACGAATAGGAAATATTATATTCATTGAAACGGCGCGAAGCGCCGAAAAAATTTTGCATCTTCAGCCCCTAAAACGTCTAAAAGCAAGGAAATTTAATGGCAGTGGTTATTCAGCGCCCGGCGCTGAATAACCAAGCATGTTAATTTTTTTTATGCAGCGCCGGGCGCTGAATAACATTTCATCATTACGTTGGGTTATTCAGCGCCCGGTTCTATTATGATACAATATACTTCTCGCGTTGCACCCGTAGAGTTTATGTTTCATCAAAATATGAGTTCCATCATCCATAATGGATTGATTAGAAGCGAGTACGCGTCAGATTCGGGTAAATCCCTCTGAACTGCGATCAAACTACGACTGGTTACTTGCAGTCGGTCCGGCTAAGAATGAATCTTGACAGCTTACAATTGTTTACCATTACAATTGGATTTTTTTCAAGTGATTTGTGGTTAAGGAATATGATTTTAATCTAATCCTCATTAGTTTCGTTGCAATATACACAAGCCAGTCTATTTCAAAAAGCCAGACATAACGTTTCTACTACTGTGACTATAACTCGCTAAGTCTTCACCCCTATAGGTCTTTGGACTTTTGCTGGAGTCTCGAAAATGATTGAACACGAATTGCAATCTGCTTAGAAATAAAGAACTGGCTTGTCAAAAACAGTTTCTCATCAAGCATACGATTTTTATCATTCGGTGGGTGTAAAGCGAAGCTTGATAATCGTGAAACGAGTCATGGAAAAATTTAACAGAACACACATTACAAGTGGTGGCGATCTTTCTATTCATCAAGTTCTGCTAGCAGCAACCTAGAAGTTCAACAGTGTTATTTTGCACTGTATTAGAAGGTCAAGAGTTCAGGATTACTTGCTTGTTCACTTGCACAAAAGACTTCTAGAATAGTTCTTTTTCAACGGGTTCAGGATTAACTTTATTCCATATATATTACCAACGAAGCAGATTACTTATATAGTTTTTTCGCTTTTTGTGTTTTATATGTCTCGAATGCGAATATTTTGTTCACATGACGGAAACATTAGATTCCTGACAATCACATGAAGTAACCACTAGAAAAAAATGATCAAAGTATCATATACAAGGAAAATAGCTCAACTGACAACTACCAGACGGACTAGTTCTCGGCACCAGACAACGTGCTAGACCAAACGCATTTCAGCCTTTCTATTGATTCAGTGGCGTAAAAATTGACCTGTACCGAACTCTGCACCACAGAACTGACACACACTGCACTACAGAAAATAATAATGAACTGAACTAATTGAATGGCGTTTCCTCTTGCACCTTATTCTATTTATACGTACCACTGAACCTTTAGAGGAGTTCAGGGCACCTCTATAAAGGTTTTGCTTGGACCAAAATGTAGCAGTTCAGTGATACTTTATTGTGCAGATTTCCAGTTGTCACTTAGATAATTGTTTTCATGTACCCGAGCCAATCGGCTATAGAAATTTCACAATGCATGCACTAACAACCAGAGTAGGTGTAGAGCAATGTTCGAAAACAACTCACTATTTTCCACTTCGTTGGCCAATTTCAGATGCTCACGTTAGAAAACGCACCAATATTGTTTTTCGTGCGTCGATAATTAACATTTTCAGCTTTTTTAAACATTTTTCCCAAATGAGCATAATTTCGAAAAAACAGCGGATTTTCCAATATCCGAAGAATTACAACATATATTCCTCCACTAGGCGCCATAAAACTGTAATTTCGACTAATTGTATTTGTGCTTGACACCATTAAGCATGTGAGAGGTACGACTCAACCACCGTACTTGTGAATTGTGAAAGAAGCCCCAGATCAAAAATTGAGTCAGGGCAGTATGATTGGAAAACTGGCTAACAGTACAGGGGAAAGAATTATGTTCAACATGATAATTTCATTTTTATTTTGTTCAAAAGTGTCCAGACTGTCCCATAGGGAGGGGTACGAGGGGGGTATTACCCCTACCCGAAGTCTTAAGAATTGATCACTGGGTGGCTAGTTTTGTCAAAACTGGTTGTCAAAACATTTAGCTATACATTGCCGCCGCAAATTATTAAATTTACTACTACCTGAAAATCTGACCTTGGGAGCACTTGATCTGAAATAAGCCCTACAATCAACTTTGATTGTATTTTGTCTATTTTCTTCGGAATAAATGTAGTACAGCCGGTTTTCTAACCTGATTTGGCTTGGCAAAGACGGAGAGCATTTGAGAACCGACCGAATTTCTGTATGGACTGACTACAGATAAACTCATATTGTTTTTGCAAGTATATACGATTGTTATGGTAGCATGCTCTTTCATGTTAGAGTCATGCGCAGTGTTAGACAATGAGAGAAGTTCATGCTGGTTGAAGAATCCAGATTTTTGGTTGGGGCCAGATCTCTGATCTTCGGTTGTCTATCATCAATCCAAAATAAATGTGATTTTAACCGTTTTGCCCATTTCTAGTTCATTTTTTTTTGTTATCCAGTTGATTGACCGCAGTGTCTGCCTGATTGAAAACATCATTACATCGCCCATGCCTAGTCATTTGCTGCATGATCATCTCAGTTCATTTTGACATACACTTTTCAAAGCTCACACATGAATCCACAAAATTAAATTATCAAATTAAGCCTCTTCGTTGAACTTCAGCCTTGAGAATTATGTTGTTACGTCTTATAATCACTCATGTCAAAGCTTCATGAATACGGAAATCCATAGGCAACTCCTAGAATAGTTCAGGAATCACTGGCATTGGCATACCAGTGCTTGTGGGAGGGCTGGGGGGTATCTCCACCCCCAACTTGGTCGAACCCTATACCCATCGGAACCCCCACCCTCAAATTGGTCAACCCAACCCCCCGCCGCACACTTGAGAAAATTGGGGAAAAAAGTGGCTTTTTGGGAAAATTTTCGAAATTTTTGGCGTTTTTTCGACCCCCACACCCAAATTTTGGGATCCCCTCAACGGGTCGAATCTCTTACAGGTATAATCACTGGTGCAAGTGGTCCCTATTACTTTTGACTTTCGTTCACTATCGCTGATTAGGTTAGTAATTCAGCATATGATTCAAGTCTCGATTACTGTAGTTATCGTCGCCGGGCGCTGAATAGCCGTGTGTCATGCCACTGGTTATTCAACGCCCGGCGCTGAATAAAAAAAATAATGAAATACTGTTATAAAGCGCCGGGCGGTGCATAGCCCCTGCCAAATTTAATGTTTGACCAGCCAAAAAATTTGTGCCAATTGGCACAAACGCTCAAAATTTTTTGTGCCATTCCAAATTTTTTTGTGCCAAAAACCATGTTTTGGCACAAAAAAAACACTGGCTTGGAAAAGCTCAAAAACAGTGCGATAAAGCGTCTGTGAGCATTTTTAAGCGAAAAACGAGGATTTTGAGACGAAAAAATTTTTTCCACATGTGGAAAAAAAGTTGACCCCTTTCCACATTTCATACCTGTAAGACCTCCGACCAGTTGGGGGGGGGGGGGGGGGGTAAATCCGAAATTTTGGGGAGGGGGTAGGAAAAAGTCGAAATTTTTCCCAAAAAAGGCCAAAAAACATACACTTTTTTGAAAATTTTTTTTTTCCAAACTGGGGGGGGTTGGGGGGAAATGATTTTGGGTACAGGGTTGGCCAAGTTGGGGGGGTCGCCCCCCCCCCCCCCCCCCCCCCCCCCCCCCCCCCAAAGTACAGGTATGCCACATTTGTGGAAAGAGGTTCGTGGAAAACAAACAGTACCTAGCGTTGACGACGAGAAAAAGGTACCTACAGTAAATGTAGTAGTATGTTGACGTCGTACAAAAAATGCAAGTACTTGTGCATTGCGTCGTTTGCGCGCCAAATCCAAACCAGCTATTCGGTTACACATCGCGGTTTCAGATGCGATGAGGAAAATTTAGTCAACCTTTGACCCGAGTGACCTAAACACTAACTTTAGGAGCACATTGCTTGCGTTATATTTTGAAGAATAAAGAACAAGGTAAATACTATGTTGTGCTGTGTTAAATCGAGTATCGGACCAGTGATCCTCCAAATGACCAGTGGTCAACCGAGTGACCAATGATCACTCAAATCAACGAAAATTTTTTCGATGGAAAATTAGCCCATTAACTGGCAATTTGAATGTTATCTAATATTCACTCAAGATTGGTGCCCAGGGGTCATCCGAGTGACTGACCAGCTGACTGACCACTGGTCAATCAACTCGGCAAACCTTTTCTTTGGTGGAGAATTAGCCTATAACTTTCGTTTTGTGGCTAGTGATCATCCAAGTGACCACACCTGATGAGTGGCCAGTGGTCACTCAAATCAAAAGACGTTTTTTCTTATGGATAGCAACACACAGACTAATTTTGAATAAAAGCAGACTATGATTTATTTTTAATTATTTTTGTGACTCGACTGATGTGTATTTGCATTTTTGTTCATCATCTATCACGTTTTTTAATTTTTCCCATCTAATTTGCTTGTCTCTATTTTCATTTATGCTTGCTTATTTTTTTTGAAATGCTTATTTGCTAGCTTATTTGTCAAATTTCCAACACATTTTCCATAGCTCATAAATTTCAACTTTTATTCAAATAAACATGCTGAATTGCAAAATTTATCACATACAGTCGAACTTCGTTAATGGATACCCTGGATAATGAATTTTCCCAGATATTGAATACATAGTATGGTGGTCCCTGCCAAATGTAACAGTATAAGATATAGTTGGTACTCGCTTAATGAACACTCAGTGGTTAATGAATACCCCTAGGCTGGTACCCTAGTACTTATTTATATGTATTATTACTCTGATAATGAATACTCGGTTAATGAATAGGGCTGTTTGGATAATGAATACGGCTGTATACAAATTTCTTTTTAAGACTGTGTGTGTTTAGCGTATTATTGAATCTCATTGAATGTTTAATGTGTTGTTGTCATTACTGCTGATGTTTGTTGAGTCGAGTCGATTGTTATTTTATTATTTCCTGTGTCAATTCAAAAAAATACATTATGCCGCCAGTTGAAAAAAATCATATTTCGATCGAAACTAAAGTTAAAATAATTAATGAAGCTGAGTGATGTGGATGATCTAGGTGAAGAAAATAAAATTGCTTCATTTTCTGAAATAAAATCGAATA
The DNA here is from genome assembly GCA_963922205.1 of Romanomermis culicivorax. NCBI lineage: Eukaryota > Metazoa > Nematoda > Enoplea > Mermithida > Mermithidae > Romanomermis > Romanomermis culicivorax. The sequence continues at coordinate 6,235 of CAWUHX010000441.1, forward strand.
TTTCAAATTTATGTAAATTCGTTTTGGCACAGGATAATTGTTGTGATACGATATTAACTTGTATCAATAAGTTAGATGATTTTTGTGATGTAGTTCATTGTGAAAAAATGAAACAAATGCAAATAACTGATTTTTTTCATAAGTGATTTTTTTTGTTTTTTGGTAGTTATGAAGTTTATCTTCTTGTTTAATTGAATAATATAATTAAAATTTGATGTTTTAAATACTTATGCTTTTTAACCAAATTTGGTTATTGAATATACTCGGTTAATGAATACGCTTTCTGTTGGTCCCTTGGGGGTATCCATTATCCGAGTTCGACTGTATGTTTAGTGCGGGTATCCTTGCCTAATCTCACGTATGATTTGGCAAAATGGATGAGTAGGGTGCAGACGCGCCACCAAAATTCTGCCAAATGACCCAGTAGTAAGTTGAGACTGGTGCCATGATAGGCACCCATAATTTCATTTTTTTCAGCCCCCCAGCAGCTTTCGATTCTTTGGATATTACACCCGGTCACTGGATCAACAAAATGATCCATGTGATTTACGGTTTGATGAATGTTGCCAAGATTGTGCAAATTGGAATAAGCTCGCCATTCATCACTGTGAATAGTATGTCACGTGCCGACCAGTTTTCCCAAACGTCACGTGATTCTCATCATGCTGATACTTTATGTTTTTCGTCACTTTTTTATTTTACAGTTACTTACTTTCATTTCATTTCGTTCATTATCTTTACATGCATTTTTTGTTCTGTTTTTATTGTATTTCGTTTGTTTTTGTTTCATTTGCATGTGGGCTGCAGTGTGCCCCTTTAATTAAAAACATCTGCCAAGCGAGCTCTATGAGCCCATGGCTATATTTGGTGCATTCCGTGCGCCTCTTATCAGTAAAACTACGTTTTTGCTGCCCGAAATGGCTAGTCAAGAAGTTTTTATTAAAGACGTTTAGCACAGGCATGAAACTCAGCCTCAATGCTAAACGTATTCCAACTGGGAAAATGTCTATGTGACCATAGGCATCTTCTGCACCGTTTTCCTCTGCAGGAGTTAGCTTGAGCATCGTAAGCTCCGCCCAGGCTTTACTATAGGCCCACAAGGTCCTTAAAAGGACCTGTTTCTTTATTTTTTCACTCATTCTTGGGTTTTACCCCTGCGTCCGGTTTTGTTTTATAGCTCGTGCGTCCGCGGCCTTATATTTTAAATAAATTTGAATATTTTATTCTCCACTGCGTTCATCGCCCAATTTGCATAAAAGCCACCCATCGCCTACCTTGTGCCAGGTCACCACCAGTATACACGTCGAATGAAGAGAGTCGCCCCGGCCTCCATCGCTTGCCTTCAGTTGAGAACCTGGCAAGCCCCCTGGCCCAAAGCAATCGTCAAACACCCCCCTAAACTTTTTCCAAGACACCTATTTTGATGATTTTTATGCATATTTTTTATGAAAAACAACTTGAAGAACTTTTTTTTGCTCACCCACCCCTTACCGCCTGGATTAAAAGTCCACGGACCTGAGCAGATCTTACAAGATCCATCTGGCATTATCCAAGATTCTTGAAGGTTTCACAAGATATCTTGTAAAATCATCTATGGTTTGGAAGATATCTTAGAAGATATTTCTCCAAACATGTTAGCCTTGTTCAGGAAATCTCATGTGAATTTGCATATACAGCAGTATTATTGGAACTTTCGGTTTCAAATTGCATTTTTGCAAGTTGTTTGTGTTCTGTCCCTCAAGGAATAACAGATACAGCCCTGCCTGGTCCTAAAACCCTTTTTCCCCAAGTCTTGAAAAATCTGTCTGAAAACAAATATTGAAACAATTGATTTATTTGTAGCTCTTGAGTAAATAAAAAAATCATATTCACGGTCAATCATAGTCCATTTTTCGTCTGATGCTTTTGAGTAATAAACCTGGAAAGCATGTGCTAGTTTCAAATTTTTGTGGATATTTTATTGTAAATGTTTTATTTTTGAAGAATATTTGAGCATACTTGCCTAGTTTTTTGAAAATATTAGATCAAAAACATCTGTTGTAAAGCCGGGTCATTCCAAGTCATGTGATCAAGTTTTAGAAAATCGCATTGCTCGACCATCTCAGATTCTAGCGAAATTTGGTGTGAATGACCCCACATGCCCCAAACGAACATTCCCAAAATATTAGCCTCTGATGTGCAATATTCGTGGAGCTAGGGTCACCTGATCGACCCGATACCCAAAACTGATAAGTACGCATGTGAGATTTCTTCAATTTCGAATCTTCATAATTCTGTAGCATTTTTTCCAAAACTGCTATAAATTCGTTGTCTCATAGTTTCAAACATTCTCTTTCGAATTAAATTAATCGCACATTTGACATCCTGCACCCAAGAAGTATAAAGTGTTTTAAAAATGACAAAATATTTGTGCACTCTGAAAAATTGTAAACTTTGCTTAGCTATAGCATGCAGAAAAATAAAACTGTGAACCTGTAACTGCACTTATTTGATCTATAGGGGACCATGTTCTAACCCAATTAGTTTCGACTCGTTAACTTCGATTCTTGGTTCGCAATTTGGGAACAGAGTTTCAATTTTGTGTAAACTAGCAAAAAGTTGGGTATATTTAAATCAATTTTGCAAAAAAAGAGTCATATATTTTTTCGAAACTGTTCCATTAGAATCGACATCTTTAACCATTTTTGTTCGAAAATTGACATACTTCAATATTTTTCCGACAAACAGTATGAGGATCCCTATGACTACCGTATTCAAAGCCATAAAATTGCCAATTCCTGTGCGGGGATCACCCGATGGCTGGCCATATGAACGAAAATTTCTGGAGGGTCCTACGGCACTTATCCCCAATTACGTTATGTTAGTAATACGTTCGCCAGTTCCTTTACTAGATGATCAATCTACTTCAAAGGTATTGAATGCGCCATTAGTCGTCTAGTGTCATCAAAATGCAACAGTCTATTTTATTCGAAAAAATTGGACATTTGTTGTTTGGAAGCCTTGGCACCATTCGGAAGCCATAACTAAGTAGATAGACAAGATGCTTCAGTTCGAAAAACGCATACAGTCATAATGAAAACACATAAAACATTAACAGATGACGAACCAGATGCATGTGTCACGAACTAGAGACCACCATGGGTTTACACATATCGACTAAAGTCAGGGTTTTGTTCAGCACGAATCCCATTAGCACTTGTGGTAATGAACAAATATTCCATTAGCGCAGTTAGCACTGTTGACAAATTAAACTTCGTTAGTCGGAAACTAATGTGTGATTTTGTCAAGTTTATATAACCCGTTTAAATGTCTTATCGATTCATGAAATCCTGATTGATGTTGGTACTTTCGAAAGGAACTGTAACGAAAAAAGAAAGCATTCAGAATGAATTAAGTTATGGAATAAATGCTGGAAAATGGTGATTTTTGATTTTTTATCACAAGTTGTTGATATCTTCCATCGAATTTTCTTCTAGAGCTTTGCTTAAAAACTTCTTGTTTTCAGTCATCAGCAAGCATGCTAAAGTCTGAACTTTCTATTTGCTAAAAAAGAACACTATGACTCAAGTTATCTTCGTGATCGATGAGTTACTAATGATTCAATATATAAGTTCTGTTGCTAAAACTTCAAGAAGTGCCGTTGATCTGAAGGTATAAGAACTTTATCCTGGTAAAAAATTTATTTTCTTTATCAATCTGTTATTAGTTGTACTTTAATGGGATCAACTGGATAATTATAGGTTGTTAAGTTGAATGTATTTGTGACAACAAATGGTGGATGATCTAATTCTTGGAGATTTCGGATCAAAATATAATGGGCCAGTCAAACTGATGCATCCCCATGATTCAGCTGTGTATTTTTATTGGCCGGAAAGACTGAATATTTTCTGGGTCCCAGAACAGCATTTATTGTGAATTCTGCCATAACCTTTTGTTACCTCATCTAGGTGACACTACAAATTTGCTGGAGAAGTGCTCAAGAATGTGGTAGGAAATATGCGATGTGTAAATTGTTACTTTGTGCCGCTGCCATAAGCCTAAATGTCAAATTAGTGCATTAGCACTTGTTTCAATGTCGATCCACAGGCTGTCACTTATATCGTGTACCATGGAAACGACAGTAACTTTATCAACATTTTTCGGACCTTATATCCGACCTTTAGTAGATCAACCATAGGTTTCTAAGAGGTTTAAACTACGCTCTTTCTAATGGAACCAATTGCAAAAAATATATGGCGACTCTTTTTTGCAAAATTGATTTGAATATACCCTATTTTTTGCTAATTTACACAAAATTGAAACTCTGTTCTCAAATTGTAAACCAAGGATCGAAGTTAACGAGTCGAAACTAATTGGATTTGAACACGGTTTCCTATAGATAATTGAAGTTACAGGTTCACAGTTTTATTTTTCTGCATGCTATAGCTAAGCAAAGTTTACAATTTTTCAGAGTGCACAAATATTTTGTCATTTTAAAAACACTTTATACTTCTTGGGTGCAGGATGTCAAATGTGCGATTAATTTAATTCGAAAGAGAATGTTTGAAACTATGAGACAACGAATTTATAGCTGTTTTGGAAAAAATACCACGGAATTATAAAGATTCAAAATCGACGAAACCTCACATGCGTACTTAACAATTTTGGATATGGGGTCAATCAGGTGATCCTAGCTTCACGAATATTGCACATCAGAGGCTAATATTTCGGGAATGTTGTTTGGGGCATGTGGGGTCATTCACACAAAGTTTCGGCAGAATCTGAAATAGTCGAGCGGGGACCCCTTGATCTGTTGACATGGAATGACCCTGCATAGTGAAGGTCATTTTGATGATAGTATGAATCTGCTAGAGGAATAGATCTGATTCTATACTTAGTGAATAATATATCTTTACTAAAAATTACTAATTATTATTTTGATTTGAACAATGTTATTGGCGAATTGTAGTTAGTTTAAAAATTCACCAAATTGTTTCAAAGTTCTGGAATAATCAGCTTTCGCTAAAATTTTATTTTCTATCATTTTTCAGTGAAGCTTGAATTTTTTGTGAAGGAAAAGGTAAGCAGTTAGCAATTTCTCCTGAACTTATTCTATCTTCATCATAGTGCATCATAGGGTAGGGGATTCTATTAGCAAGAAGAAAGTTTTTCTCGAAGTTTTCTGTTTCCCCAAAATTTAACAGATTTTTATGTCTCTTTCTCAAGGAAAATCTATCAAGTTCAAGGTTTCATACTGCATGCTAGAAGGACGTTGATAACGCAAGGTGCTAAGTTGCTTCACCATGGATTCCATTGTTGTCATGTTTTTGATACGAATTTTTAGCAGCTACTATATGTTCAATTTCTTTAAATGAGCTTCGGGACTCAAATAAATCCACAGGTATATTTTTTTAAATTGAAAGAACGGAAAAAATAGTTCACAACGCAACTATTTCTCCATGAATATATCCTCTTCAAAGTCAAAATCCCTCAAAATTTAGCAAATCGTGTTTTTGTTTTGCATCATGGAAATCATTTGTATATGATTGACCTTTTGGAAACATCTAGAGGGTCGATCTCTTTGACAATTTGAACATCTTTGACTGTGGGACTAGATGGGTCCAGCCCATTAAGTAATGCTTTTCAGATTTATGGAGCAAAAAATCTGTAATTTTGAATAAGTAAGATTAGAAAATGGAACCCATTTTACCCATTGTGTCGTGGTTCCACCACCTTATAATCTCGAAAAATTTGACGTTGCACATGAAAAATTTTTGCCATTGAAAAAATGGAGGCGGACTATAAAATCAAAACGGTTTTGTTTGATAGCATACAGTAAGATAATAATTACTCTAACTTTAACGACAGTACGATATAATTCTCCAGCGCAACTCTGTTTCGGACATAATGGTCGATTTCCCAGCTGTCCAACCGCAGGTAAGTTCGGTAGAAGGCTATCGCAAAATTGTTGGCAGATTCTTCTGAGATGCAAATGGTGGCAATTTCTATAATATTAAGGTCTGTGCCCTGCAGAGCCATTTTGACAATATAGACAGCAAACAAAAGCAAAAACAGCAGAAAAAGACAACAATAAACTAGAACTGTGAAGTTTCTACAGTAAATGAGCTACAATAGTTTAATTTTTAGGTTTACACACTTATTCGTTTGAACACCATCAAAAATTCAAGAGACCTTTCATATATACAGTAACCGATTTTAATCCAATAAACTTCAAAATGAGACGGAGTAATTGGGTGACCTGAGGGAGTGGTCGCTCGGATGACCCTGGTTAGCAATCTTGAGTGAACATTAGATAACATTCAAAACGTTAGTTATAGACTTTAAGTCTCCGCCAAAAAAAGGCTTGCCGAGTTGATTGGCGTCTAGTCACTCAGATGGTCTGGTCACTCATATGACCCACAGTCTGCTTTTATTCAAAATAACAGTGTATTTTTAGTACCATCCATAAGAGAAAACGTCTTTTGATTTGAGTGACCACTGGCCACTCATCAGGTGTGGTCACTTGGATGATCACTAGCCACAAAACAGAAGTTATAGGCTAATTCTCTACCAAAGAAAAGGTTTGCCGAGTTGATTGACCAGTGGTCAGTCAGCTGGTCAGTCACTCGGATGACCCCTGGGCACCAATCTTGAGTGAATATTAGATAACATTCAAATTGCCAGTTAATGGGCTAATTTTCCATCAAAAAAATGTTCGTTAATTTGAGTGACTATTGGTCACTCGGTTGACTACTGGTCATTTGGAGGATCACTGGTCCCAAACTCGATTTAACACAACACAACATAGTGTTTACTTTGTTCTTTATTCTTCAAAATATAATGCAAGCATTATACTCCTAAAGTTAGTGTTAGGTCACTCGGGTCAAAGGTTGACTAAATTTTCCTCATCACATCTGAAACTGCGATGCGTAACTGCATAGCTGGTTTGAATTTAGCGCGCAAATGACGCAATGCACAAGTATTTGCATTTATTGTATGACGTCAACATGCTACTACGTTTACTGTAGGTACCTTTTACGTTGCTAATGCTATAGGGTGGGTGTGAACCAGACGCAGTAATACCAGTTTTTCCACTTAAAAATGTTACAATATGCCTTATTCATGCATTTTCGGGCTTTTCTGAACAAATTCATGCTTCTTCAGTTCATAATTTACCAAAAAAGGAGAGAAAACAAAAAAATTCTTTTTTTGTGTCTGATTATGGTAAGACTATCAAAATTCATAGTAACTAGTTAACATAAAACGAAAGCGAGGAAAACCTAAATTGCACAAAAATTCGATGGCTTATATATGTATGCTTGGCTAAAATGAAGAATCATAGACTGTATATGAATAATTCTTTCTAAAAAATTTTCTGATCTCGATATAGTTTAGAACCCTGGATGATGAATTTTTTTGTAATAGGGCGCCCTTCAACTACAGTAAACTCGTCAGCTTTCCAAAGTGATTTGCGAGAATGCATCATTTTGGAGCTCAAAGTTGTTCAAAGTTGTCCAAACATTCACAACATCGAAGATTACACTCGCAGCAAGTTTGTGATAAAGTTAGTTGTTTTGTTTTTCTTAGTGAGTGGTCAGTTTTCTGAGCATCACCAGTAAAACGAAAATCAAGTGTGTGTTCTAGGTTGAGTCAAACTATTTGGAAAATAGTTTGAGTATTTGGGTTCAACTCCTAGGAGGATAAGTTAGCACAGTCCGAGTTTCGGCTCCAAAAACCTTAAACGACTTGAGCAAAGTTCCTTGGATAAATTGACATAGCGCTCTCTATGAGCCTGCTATCTCCTGCCTATAATTATCATTGTGTGAAATTCGTCAAACACTTCGAGTGTTCCATTTACAGCATTCTGCAGGCTTATCTATGTTCCGTATGTCTCTTATTAAAACACCCACGATCTATTTTTGGCATATGAGAAATTGGTGACTGTACCAGCTCGTTTAAAGGTTGAGGAAATGCTGAAAGTTGCGAAAAATCGAAAATCTGAAAAAATTACTGGAATTGACCCAAAAAATGGAGGAAAACCACACACGTCACTCTACAGCTATGGGCTATGAAAAAGGTTTCTACAAAAAACTAGCGAATCCTGATGATCGAGAAATCGAAAATTTCAACCAAGAAAACGCAAATCTACTGCTTCTCAATGAAGCAGATAAGCATAAATTTGATCTACAGCAAATGTCTGTTCCACAAAACACACGAAAAACTTTGCAATCGCTATCTCCATAAATTGTTGAAAATCGAAAATTCAACTTTTTAAAACAGAAACCGAAAGAGACTGACACTTAAAAAATCTTCGATAATGATGCATATATTGACATAATGCAAAAATGCAATGCCATAATGATAAATTTTCGTGGCGATGCTACTAACATGTTAAGCAAAATGGTCACGCTGGTGATTCAACAACAAAAACTTCTCGAAGAGTTTAAAACTGAAATCGAAGAGATGAAAGCTCACAAAAGAGAGCTATCAAAACCGAACATTCCAGAAATCGAAAATATTGTGAGACCTACGAGCTCTTAGCTCAGTCTCTAAAGTGATCAAAACCGAAAAATGCCATCAGCGATCATAAAAGTCAACTTAGCTTTTGAGGCATAATTGAGGACAATGATGATCTGATCATCCCGACACAATCATTTGACCCCTCTAACACGCTAAACGCACTAAACTCACAGATAAACTTTCCATCTGTTCCACCTTCACAGGAGCATAGATCTTTCCCCGATGATGAAATGAGAATCAAGACTATGTGTAAAAAGATAGTGCCGCAAAAGTTGGATAACTCAACCTGAAATCAACAAATGTTGAAATTCTTCATTGCGCTCGAAAACGAGTTTGACTTTGATGCATCTGAATACATGAAACTTCACACTTTGTGTTGCTTGACTTGCGATGGTGCTCTGAACACCATAAGAGATGTCCGATCATATGATGATGCGAAACAGATTCTGATGTGTACGAATGCTGGGAAATGCAACCAAGATATGCTCCAATGCAAGCTCCAGTCTATTGCTCTGTTTGAAACTGAATATACGTCTGCATTCTTTAACTGGATCAGCACCTTCCTACATTTACTGTACTATGACAGAAGTGCTCAGTATCGCCATAGAAAAGTTATCACAACTTCAACTTTTCTTTGGAAAATGCCGGAAATTTACAGAGTATTGATGCGAGCATTCTAGAAACAATCACTGATTTAGTGATAGCCATGGCAAAAGTCCCGAAAATCCAACAAGCAAATGAACAAATGACCAATAAAGTAGAACAACCTATACTGGTTAACAAACTCGAAAATTTGTCTGAACAGCAACCATCTCAGTCGCGCTTCAGAGATGATTCCAAACATCCCTTCCGAGATAACTCTCACTCCCGAAATAGAGACAATTCTAGACAGGGAAATACCATGAGATTTCAAGAAAATTCGATTATAATGTAGATAAATGGGCTCGAGGAAAGTGTGAAATCAATCCAGGAAAAATTCAGAATCCAAGAAAATTCACAAACTGCTAATAATTTCCAAAATTGAAGGTTGCGATTTGGTCGAGGAATGAGTCCGAATTTCTGAAATAGAGAAAACATTCCTATATGAGATTCCTCTCAAAATCGAAATTTCCAACAAATTAGTCACGTGAATGACTGGGGAAGTACTGCACCTATCATGGTCAGTGTAAACATGACAGCTCCCAATGCTATCAATTGAAACCACAGGCTGTACCCCCTTGACAACAGCAACCGAGTCCCCTATGGCAAAACAACAATAATTGGTGACCATGTTTTCAACAAAATACGCTTAACTAGATGCTCAATCAGAACCAAAATTTTGAAAAAAATAATGGATTTTACAATCACGATAATTGAAACTACCAGAGAGATGTAACGATGATTTCTCTCTGTGATTACGAATCCAGACAAGAAAAGATAATCGAGAAGCATTACTACTACCCGATGAATAGCTCACAGTTTGTACAGACTCAGCTAGCTTCTCCGCAATCATCGCAGCAAGTTTTGCGGTCAGAAAACAAAACTGTGTCTAATTCCCCTAAAACTTTCATCCCGATGAAGCCAACAACTAGCACAGCAAATATGATTGAACCAACTGAAACGTCCAAAGCTACAAACTTTTTTGTTGCTCCCGGAATCCCCGATTTCACGATCGAAAAACCTACTGAACCATCGATTGCGATATCTAGCGTATGTGGAATCAAAGAATGTTCACAAAAAGACATCAAACTTCTGAGCTTATACGCTCCTATGCGAGCTTTTCACATTGATGCTGAAATTGGAAAAACCAAAACGAAAGCTTTGATTGATACTGGTGCCCAGTGTTCAGTCATTTCCTCATACCTAGCTCAACACTCTTTGGGGATTGACAATGACTCACTAGAAACCTCTGAAACAGATAAAAGTAGCTGATGGTGCTATCATGGATGCCTGAGGTCCAATAATCTTCAAAATAAATTTGTCTTTCCGAACACATCTAGTATCATGCTGGATCCTTCCCACTTCCAGAGAGCAATGCCTCCTAGCAAACAATTTCCTAGTACATCTGAGCATACGAGCCCTAATCAACTTTCCTAAAAACTACATCAGAATCAGAGACCTTCAACAAGAGCTGAATCTAATTTTGAAATCAATTGAAAAAGCACCCTACGCTGAAGTATTTTCAAATACTTCCACGGGACAAACTCATATGAAAATCGTAAAAATTGAAAGATCACTACCAATTTTGAACATCTCATCACGCTACATAGAACCCAATTGCCAGACATGGGTTAATGGGAAAATCTTCCCTTTCACAAACAAAAGCTTCAAAAGCATCATAATTCAGCCCATGAACTTCGGCAAAAAAAATTACAAATATCAGATCGAACAGAGACCAATGGTACATCAGGGGCTAATTCCTCTAGACATTGCTGAATGTGATAAAAGGAATTCCAAAATTGCAAAAAACTCTATCACAATTGACATCAGACAATGTCAGAAAGTCTTGCTTTCCCAAATAAAACCATACATTCCTCGAGCGGCATTTGACACTTTTAACGCACAAGTCAATGGTCCTCCACAACTGACTTGTCCGGCCCTACTGTATTGAGACCGAATTTTGTATAGTTTGTCAAATATTTATTTTCCACTTCAAAATCAATTCATTTTTTATATATTCCATTTTCTGTTTCATCTTCACCATTTTAATCATTTTGAACTAACCTATAACAGTCTTTCACAGACTAGAGGTAGTGTATAGCCCATTTGCAAGCTGTGCATTTGCAAACACGGGCAATTAATCTATTTTGGGCATATGACATTTTCAGGATGATATCATGATTTAAATTTTGATTTTTTGAGCCTAATGATGTTCATTGCATGAACAATGTGGGGATGTTTTGAACATGCTAACCAGCTAAAAAATCAGCTTGGAGTCAATGATGTTTGATAAACTTGGGCAAAACAACAAAATTTGTAAATAGTCTTCGTAAATGCAAAGTGCCAAAATTTTTTGCAGTTTTGATACTAGAACGCTGGAAAATAGATCTTTTCTACTTTCATTTCCTTGAAAAGTGCTCAATCATTCTTCATAGTCACACAAAATGCAAAATATCATATTGAAAGAATGCCAATTAAATTTATAAAACCGGCAAAGCAACCAAAAATTTAGATTATTTGACAGCACTATCTGTTACTTTCCCGAAGTGACAGCATTACAATCATTTGCCAAAAGTGAAAAAAATTTATGACCATGCAAAAATTTGTGAGGTCCACAGAAAAATTTTGTGAAAAAAATTGAAAAAAGTCCATTTTACTCAGGTATAATAATGCACAATATGGAAGATAAACTGATTAAACCACAAAGTGAAACATTCAAGGTGGTAACAACTATTGAATGCTAACTAGTAAGTAGAATTGATCACCCTGGAGCTGGATAATAGCAAGCCATAATGAAAATAATCATTACCGGCATGAATTGCTGGAAAATTTTTAGGTTTTGACCTTCTAAAATGCAACAGAATGCACCTTTCCAACATGTATATGATACACTTGACATTTGTTATGTTTACTTCTCTGCTTAGATCCGAAGATGTCAGTATTATAATTAAAGAAGCTATCCACTTGTGTCCAACTAGCTACTGTAGGTCACTCAAAGGAGCTTCGTATTAGTAATCAGCTGAATACAGTGCAACAGTCCTTTAGCAGAAATAAACACAACCTTCAGTCATTAATAAGTAACTGGAAACTCTAACTCTTGCAATCGAAAAGCAATCAGGGTCTCCCCAGATGCTTGCTAAAGGTTCACACAAATGTAAACAACTCACTGTACTGATGTCCAGGAAGGCTGGTGCTTTCCTTGGTAATGGATCCCGATTATGTGGTTCCTGGCTTCGCTAATTGTGCAACTAAAATATTATTACCAATAATAATAATATAAAGTATTATGTAAATTGTGTGGGGCTGTCGACATTCTGTTTATTGGATGAGAAAATGAAGAATTATAATAAAAATGGATGTGACTCACCCACAACAGGCTGAAGTTGCAGGAATGAATAAACGTCTGTTTCTTGGTCCAATTGTGGCTTCATCCAGTTCACCAATTTTGCATAGATCTGGAATGACCATACATGCACATAGGGGGGGTAAGGGGCAAACCCCCATACTTGAGACCCTATACACCCCCCTGGCCAAAAAAATCATCAAACACCCCTACCTGATTTTTTTCCAAGACAGCTTTTTTCATGATTTTTATGCATATTTTGTATCAAAAACAGGCTTTCAAACCTGTTTTTTGTTTTTTTGCTCACCTACACCCCCTACCCCTAGGGGAAAAGTCCATAGACCCTCCCCCTTGGAAAATTCTTGCCATGCATGTCTGGGGATGACTGCTACTGTAAGTACATCCCCAACATCTCTCGGGCCTTGAAACTGACCAATGGGAGGTGAAGAAGGAAACCGCGAGCAGGACTTTTACCTTTTATGGTGTGACCTTCTACTGGATCCCAACTCTGTAAAAGATTATGATCTCACCCCACAGGGTGTACGGGTCATAATTGTCATGACCTGATGCTGAAGGGTGTATGGGTCATGACTACCCCCAATGTCAAGTCTTTTTACAAGGTTACCCATTTTTGTCCACTAAAATGCAGTGGCACAAACAATCACTGATCCAGCATCTGACAGATTGACAACTCTGCATCAGCTTGATTTTCCCTGGCTCTGCCAGTGTGTCTTGGGGCTCCTGAGTAACTTCCTCCACTGTTGACCATTTTGTCCCATTGAGTGATGTGTAGTGTCTTTGGTAGCAGCTCCATAATCGGTGCAGTAATTGGCTACTGTCATCCACTTCTTGCCCTTCCGTTTGCCAATGTTTTTTTTCAGGGCCGTATTGCTGAAAGAGGAGTAGACTAAACCCGAAGCAGTATTAAACAGCGGAGCAAACTAGGACTATCAAGTCTAGGATTATCTCGACTTTGCTCCACTCCTAGTTTGCTCCTCGTTTGCTACCTGGTTCATATTGCCAAAGAAAGAGCAATCCTGGACTAGGCACTCCTGGACTAAACTTGACGTATTTCTATTTATAGTACATTCGACGACATGTGTGGCGTGAAATATCGTGGGAACTAGCATGAGTACTATACATACAATAATTATGCATATAAACATACAAAACGAAAGTAGTGTAGTTGCAGTAGTGTCAGTGTGTTATATTTTGAAATTTGAATAATGTCTGCTGATAAATGATCATCAAATTTTTCTACTGAAGAAATGTTTTTACTCATTGAATGTATTACCCAAAACATTAAAATTCTGGAAAATAAGAAAACTGATGCAGTCTCAAATGGATCAAGAAAGAGAGCTTGGCCAACAATTGCTGAAGTTTTTGAGAAGGATCCTAATTGTCAAGATAGGAATATTAATCAGTTGGAAGTGAAGTGGAAAGGCCTCAAAGTGATAAGTTTATTGTAATGACAAAATAATTGAAATCTTTAAGCACAATTAAAGTAGTTGGCAATTATAGGTCTTCTTTTGGCGTTTCCTTGCACATTGTTGTCTTCATGTAGTATATCATTTTCTTCTAGATTCTCTATATTTTCTTCATCAAAAATGTTTTCTTGGTGAGTTTCAATCGAAAAAGTTCAAAGCTTCCAAAAACTCAACAGCCTCCATTATTACACACACTAAATAGTACTTACTATTGATTTAATACTACCCCTATCAGGATAAAAGAGTGGACTAAATCTGCAATATTTTCGTTTTGTTTGCTCCGCTTTTAGTCCACTCATCTTTCGGCAATACCGACCAGGATACCAGCCTCACAAAACAAAAAAAAAACAAAAAAAAACTAAAAATACTACATGGGAATGAGTATTTACAAGACTAATATGAGAAACGAATAAATTTGAGCAAAATTAAAATACCAGGCACAAAATAGGACAACAAAAATATACAAGGCACCAAAAAATAATGCCAAGAGAAAAATTATGAGGCAAAAATGATGAGATTGAAATACAAAAAAAATCCACAAAAATAAGTGAAAAATTTGAACCAAAAAGTGCACTCAAGCAATGAGCTTGGTCAAAACGAGATTTTTGAGCAACAGCACAACCAAAAGTTTAAATAATATTTTTTATTTTTGTATTTTATGATGTTTTTGGATTTTATAATTTTATTTTGTTTTTGTGTTTTTTGAGTAAATGGAATTTGCCAAAAATGGAGGATTTTGGAAGAAAACTTTGTGGCCAAAAATTACTGTTGTTGCCTGCCTCCTTGCTGCTGGCCTTGTTGGTGACCTTCGCGACCTTGGAACCCACCATGAGGGTGTTGTCCTCAGTATATACCTCGGCCACCAACATAATCACCTCTGCCCCTGTTTGGATTGTTAAAATAAAACTCCCCTGGTTGGGCTCCCCTTGCCCGTCCTCTACGAGCTCCCCTAGCACCTTGAGGATGCTGTATAGGTTGTTGTTGTTTGGGAACAGTTCTGGAGGCTTGCCCAGTGCCAGTACCGGGGCCAGTGGAGACCTGGCTAGTTGCACCAGCCATGGCTCCTTGAGCACCAGCCTGACTACTTGCGAGTCTGGGTGCCCGAAAGGTCTGTCCCCCATTATTCTGAACTTTGCTAAACTTAGCAGTAGTTGGCCGACTTGGGCTACCTGCCTTTTTGACATCCATCTCCCCCACTTGCTGACTGTAGTTAGACATCACCAAGCCATAGGCAGTCTTAAAAACATCTGAAACAGTGGTACTTCAATACTCCTGTAATAGCATGACGTTTGCAAACACTTTGGCTGAGACTGAAGGTTTACTGATCTGCTCAGCCATAAGTGGCGCATAGTCAAGCACAAGGAATATCATTAATCATAAATATCTGGCCACTGCAAACACAACACTCACTCGATATTCGGTGAGCCATTTAAGAATAATTTCATGAATGATCCTATCCCATAGTGGCACTGGAATATTTTGCGAGTCATATAAAAATCGGCCTTAGACATCAAACTGCAGCTGATACAGTTTGTACATAGTCCTGACCCCTTATTAACTATCAGCCAAATCTCTGGATCTTCGAACTGCTCATCACAGAAATAATTGGCCAATTCTAGTGTAGCAAAAGAAATTGGACCTCTGGCTCTACTTTTATCCATGGTAACTTGCCAAAAGTGGGTCTACGTCAATTTGGCGTATGCCAATTTGGCGTATATGTCAATTTGGCGTAATGTGTCAATTTAGTGTATGTATGTAGTCGTTTCGCGTTTGGCTAAGTGAAAAATTTAAATGTGAAAATTCGGTTTCAAATTAAACATTAAATTTTAAAAAAATTAGAAGTCGAATTTAAAATTTTGAAATGTTATAAATTTATTTTGTAGGTGGTAGAAGAAACAACTGCTTCAAATTTCTTGATATTTATGCATATTAAATTCGAATTTTCATGTCTCTTAAAACGAATTTTTTTAAACCTTGTGTTATCTCCCCTCACATCCAATGACAGAAAACTTTTTTAGTGAAAAACTTTAACGTGAATTTTAACTTTTTAGTGAAAAACTTTAACAAAAAACCTACATAAAGCTGTGGCCATACTCATTGTGCAGGAATTGTGCGAACTTTCTAATTAAATCACAAATGCTTCCTCCATGAAAAGTTAAAAGTTATTAAAAATTTGGAGGAAATTTAAATTTTTTTGTCATTTGGTGTAAATTTTGCCACAATTTCCAGTGTCGTCGACTACCAGCGAATTTCACAACTTGTCCTATGATTTTTAATTACTGAATACAAAAAATTTTGTTAAACCTAAGTCGAATGATGCCATGTGTTGTGTCTGATTATTTTTTCTTTCTCTACCGTCATCTTTTTATAATATTCTCATAAACAAGGTCATAAAATTTTATTACTTTTGGCCGGCCGCTGTTTCAACAGTGTCCTAGGCGGACAGATGACAGCATTTAATCATTTTCACGCTCACCTCTTGACCTGGACATTCCAATACAGGCATACAAAAAATAAGGTTTTGTGTCATTATATGCAACTCGGTTGGATAATACAGCAGTACGCCAAAGTGACATATATGCCAAATTGACTTATACGCCAAATTGGCATACGCCAAATTGTCTTCGCCAAATTGTCGTACGCCAAATTGTCATACGCCAAATTG
Organism: Romanomermis culicivorax; assembly: GCA_963922205.1. Classification (NCBI taxonomy): domain Eukaryota; kingdom Metazoa; phylum Nematoda; class Enoplea; order Mermithida; family Mermithidae; genus Romanomermis; species Romanomermis culicivorax. The sequence goes on from CAWUHX010000441.1 coordinate 22,868, forward strand.
ACGTGATCCCGCCAAAAGTCCAGCAATACATCCTGGAACAACTCCACCATCATTTCTGGTGTTTGTTGATTTGGGTCAACAGTAACCAGAGTTAGTGGCTTTACTTTTCCAGGTGTAAAGATTTGAACTTTTTGTCCTGCAACCTGCTGTTGTAGTTTTTACTATTCTTGGGCTATTGGTTGGAGATTACCAACCAATTTTTCTATGTGTTTAGGGTTCGATAGAACACAACAGAAAGATACGTTTATTTTATTGAGAAATTTGCATAAAAACCTATTCACACAATACAGTTTACCTTTGATGTATAATGTATAGAGCGAATTGCAAGTGAAACACGGTTTTAGGAATAAGTGTAAGAATGAATATATGAAATGAATGTGATAATAATAATACAGAAAATTCGAGCAGTATTTATACTAACATCCCATTAAAAATACATTAGTACTTAACAAAGAAACAATCAAAACAAGTGCAAAATCACAGAAATTCTTCTTTGATCTTTCCATTTTCTTCGGTTTTCTTCCTCAAGCATTTGCTTTTTAGGTATGTTCCATTTGTGAATTTGTGTATGTGCCCACACAGATTAATAGGTTTTTACCTTGTTAAGTGGTTCAGGCTTTTGGGTGCATTCAGTGCTTTTAGTACATTCTAATTGCTAGTGGAGCAAAGTGACTTTCACTTTTCATCTTATTTGTTGGTTACTTACAGTATTCCTTGTGACATTTCACAACACTCCCCCCAAACAGTTTATATGGATAAGCAAACATATTTTGATTTCCTTTTATTTTTTATAACTTTCCCATGAACTAATATTTCTACACCACAACATAGTAATGATAGTTTATAACTTTTCTCTTCCAAATTCATCATATCATTGATATCTAGTGCATTCATTTTCTTCCTTCTGTTCTTCTAGCTGCATTTCTTCCTCATCTGATTCTATCTGTTTGATATTGGGGACCAATTTCTGTGTGGAACTTGTTGCAATATTCAAGGTTTGACATGTTGCAGTGGGTTTTACTACTGAAACCTTTTCAGCTTTTCTTTCTGCAGTTGTTGACACATATTGTGTTTTGTTATCCATCTTTTGCATTGCTTGATGACTAAAATCTGCAAAAACTGGTTTATTTGAAAAGCTAGAATTATACTTTTTCATTTTCCCATAATTTTGATTTCTGTATGGAGTTTGTTGTGCAATCATGTTATACCAACAATTTTCTGTACTATGGTTGAATTTTTTTCATATGTGGCAAAACCGTCGTCTAATTGATTTATTCCTTTCTCCAAACAATTTGAGCATTGTTGGATCATATGATCCTCTTTGCCACTTGTACATAATTTCCTAAATAATTTAAAGAATTTAATAATTTACAAACCATGAATATATTTTAAAAATAAGGATATTTAAACCAGTATAATGATTAACAAAAACTTTACTCATTATCAATTTTATTTAATAAGCTAATCTGTGGTTTCAAAGAATTCATTGAACAAAGATTCTTCATCAGCTTCAAATTCGTCAATTTCAATTCCATAAATTATTTTTGCCACTAGTTGATTTATTCTTTTGCTGGACATTTTTTTTCCAATCATCCATGACTGAAAAACACAGTATGCTATGAATTTTTTCAGCAATAACTACGCTGGTTGTATCTTCACTCAGTAAGGTGTTCCATAAATAGTTAGCACATGCTTCTGATCCATGAGCTGATGCCCGAAGGTTTTTGTTGTTTTCAAAAAATATCATCATAATAAGGTTGACCATTGGGAACATACTTTCAGTGAGGTTTTGGATCACAAATTCCTTGTTCAGTAATCCAATGTCAAGTAAAAACTTTACAGGGGCTCGGAAGACAGTGGCAAATTGGATCAATTTATGCAATATCGTGATATCTAGCATTCTTGGTTATCTATGAAATCAGTATTATAACTATATAATAATTCTAAAACTTTTCCAAATATGGGACTTTAACAAAATCAGCATGATATGCTAAAATCAGACATAATGATAATAATTTATTCAAAAGTTTATAAAAACATAATGTCTAAGCCTCTGAGCTTCCATAATAAAATGCTTCCTCACTGTGTGTAAATGAGATTACACTTTCCGTCTTATTTTCAGCTCCCTTGCTCCCAACCTGGAATATCATTTCATTGATTTGTTTTGGTGCTGTATTTTGCCATTGCTGCATCGAAATACTCATACAGTAGCTCAACAATTACTGCTTTTGGTATGTTTTTATTGGTAAGTATGCCCCAAATGTATGGAGCAAACCTTGTCCATTGAATTGGTTCAAATGGTCCAGACATTTCTTTACTTTCTGTTGAAAGCATACTCCAGATAGGTGTTGCTGCAGCTGGAATAGCATATTTTTCTTCCAGCTCTGCATTGTCTTTTAGAATTTTGATATATATTCTTAATCGTACCACATAAAATTCAATATTTTGTTTTGCAATTTCCATTATCTGAAACAATAAGTTTAAGAGAGTTCCTTCACAAGTATCCATACTAATTTTATAATTCAAGTAGTTATATTCAAATATTGGATTGGAAAAAAAATAATTTTGATTTTAAAAGTTTATTGCACTTGCTTAAATATTTCTTTATCAACTCTCAATTGTCAGAATCACTATCCTCAAGGCATTGTCGTTTGTTCAGTGTAGCCACTGCTTGTTTGATAACTACGTTTTGTAGCAAGGCGTATTTTTTCTTTTTATTGTATGGGCATAATTTGCTGTTATGAATTGACCGTTTACGAATGTGGCATATCTTTTTTACTTTACAAGTTTTATAGGCATGACCTTCAATATTACATAATATACAAGTTACCATTTCTAAAATAAATAATATAATGAATATAGTGTGATACATCCCTTTAAATTAATACAAAAAGTAATATTTAACTTACGCCCAAATCATTTTGCTATTACAAGATAAATGTTTATTTCATTTACAGTATGTGGCAACTGGAATAAGCAGACTATAACTGTTTATTACTATACTTTTGTACCTTTCTCCTCTTCTTTTTGAGCATGGAGGACAGAATACATATTATTTGTGTCAGCATAGGTGCAAATATTATGGTGATGACAACTAGAAATATTGCAATCATCACTGTGATTATAGTCTTGAGCCAGTTCATTTTGAAAAAATCAGTAAAAATGTTACTGAATATATTATAATCTGATTGCTCTGTTCAGTTAGAAGCTGTTCTGATGTTTGAGATATTATTCAGCCTATCTTTTTCAATATAGATTAATATAGCACTGATAACAAAATGAGTAGTACTTGCTGGACATTGCACTGTACAACTTTCATTTATGTTAGCATTTAGAAAATTTAATGTTGACATGGATTTGACTCCAGATGGGGCACAAGATGAAGTGGAATGAGTGCTTCCACAAGAGATATGAGCTATAGCTTCACCAAAATCAGTTTTACAGATATGTTCTAATTTTGCACCTGTCAAACAGCTGTAACATCCTCCAAATTTTAGCACTTGTATCTGACAAGTGTTTTTATGAATTTTCGTGATTAAGTTGAATCCTTTCAAATCAACTTGGAGTTCTAGTGAAGCTATACTTTTGAATTCAGCTGATATTTCAGTTCCTTCTCCTGAAATAGTAAATCCCTACATTTTTAGTGGTAACGGATACTCTTTTCTAGTGAATATTTCTTCTAATGCCTGGTCGTCGCATGTACATGAAACTTGGATTTCTCTTCCTTGATATTGACAAGGATTAGAAGGAAGATAGCAATCAAGTTTGGATGCTTTTAGTTTGTTTGGACATTGAAATTAACCAATACTACCTGATATAGGTTGACTAGAAGCTGATGTTTTCACTAGAGCTATTCTTTTTCCATCTGTTAAAAATTGACTGCCTAGTATTGGAATTTGAGGAGAGCTCATTGATGGAATGCTAATTTCCATATTTTTCTATTCAGCTGAAGTACCAGGTCTCAATATAAAACTTTCTTGTAACTGCTCATTATTTAATGTTATTCTGGCAGTTACTTTTATTTGATATTCCCACTTAGGGCACGAAAATATTTCATAAATTTTATCTGATATGGGTTTAGCATATATTCTATAAAATAGACATGCTGAGGAGCAGAAGAAACATCCACACCCAGCACATCCACATGACTCGAGACAATATGTGTACCCTGGATACTTGTTTGCCTCATCAGCTATAATATTTTCAGTTTGGTTCCATATGTGCAAAATTTAAGTGAAGCGATAAAAATTAAGATAATGATAAAATAACTACAGTAGGAATTGACTTGAATCGCGAAATTTACATGCTTTTCTCACAAACACTACTAAAATTTATGTTTGAATTCTCACTTTTGCTTGACAGAGCAACCATAGGGTCTTCAATGAGCAGAAAATCAAAAAAGTGAAATTACTGTTTATTGAGCTATAGTGCCTCAAAGTACATCACCTCATCATATATAACATCATAATTTTGGTCAATATATTATATATATTGATACAAAGCAAATTTTGATTGACCCTCAGCAGGTTCGACCACCCTGCATTAATAAGAAGGATGGTGAAGGAAAATGAGAAAAAAAAATGGAAAGATGTCCTAAAACTGACAATGATGACGATTTTTCTAAACAAAGAATACTTGAAGAGGGTAATATTTAAACTGTAAAAATTGCTCACCAAGCGAATACGTTCACATATTTTACTAATATAGATGAAAAAATATGATGCTTGGGTGTCAGAAGATCTATCTTTTTGTTATAAAAAAATAAAAAATTTTGCATCCTATCCCCGTCCTGACCCCCCCAACAGAATTTATATGCTATTCATCTAGGCTGAGTTTATGATTTTTTTTTACTGCCGGAAACATATCAACAAGTTAAAAATATCTTGAAGCTCATATTTTCTACATCAGGAATTATTTTTGCGAAATTGATCAAATTATAAAATGAGTCCAACAAAGACAAGGTAATGCAAAAAACGAAAAACCTGAGTCCACGCTCGACAGGGTTGAAACAGCAGAAGATCGTCGGTGTTTCCAAGAAAATCATCTGAGACATTGTGATTTACTGATAGAATTCTTTTCGGAATTTCGTAAAGTTTTGCTCCGCTTTATCTTGCGCTTGATTGCACAACATTCTATGTCGTAAAAAGGCAGGAAAATGCTAAAAAATGCAAAAATTCCAAACTTTGAGATACTGTAGTCCGGCGAGTTTTGTTTTTTTATGAGTTTGAGAATTATCTTAATATTCACAATACGAAACTTGTCTTAATATCTCATTTTTGAACTTTATCAAGCTGTAATAGTTCCATGGTGCAGACTGCAATTACCAGAAAATACAATTATGAGATAGTGTTTAAACTCCAGGTTTTGTGGCACCCTAGCAGTACACAAATTTCCGTAATTTTTTTCAGCAAGTAGAAGATATTGTAAACTATCTATTGTATACGGAATTATTTCATGCTTCAGAGCTTTAGCAGTGGATGTACTGATTGTTGTGGAAAAATACAATTTTTATTCTCAAAATTCAATGTTTCGGGCATTACTGTATTCATAATACGCACTTTACACTAATGAATTCTACGGTAAATTATGGCCCGTTCATTGGCCTAATATTGGGTAAATTTTCAGAAAACGATGTCGGAAATACTTAACCCTGCAAAAGTTGAAAGAAGTTACTTTAGCTATGTGAGTTTTGATTTTCAGACGAAATGGATATTATTTTCGATCCTAGCGCATCAAGTTACACAAAGTGCGTGATTCAGGTTGGCTTACTTCTTTACTTATCATACCTCTCTGAAGTTGAATTTTCTCAAACATTGTCTCTTAAGTGTGAACTTTTGCATTGGAAAACAATAGAGGCATCATTGTAGACCATAAATTTAGAGCTTCTGTTGCAAAGATTCCTATTCCAGCGATATAGAATATGAAAATTGAAAAATTTTCCAGTTCGGATGAAACAAATTACAATTTATTAGTTTGATTCCAATCAATTTATCAATGTTGCGAGGATTCATTTTCCAGCATTTTAGAAATTTCCAGAGCGCTGCGCTGGAACAAGAAGTAACTAGTTTATTAGAAAATGCCCCGATCGGGCAGAAAAAAGGAGAATATACTTGCTCCGACAGTTGCCATGGTAGAAAAAGAAGTGGACTAGATTTTTGAGAACTTGGGTCAAAGTTGGAAAAAATTCACTTCCTTTATATTGGATTTTCATTCTTTCTCAAAAAAATTGTCTATGTCTGTGAAAAAGTATATTCTGCAGCATCGTGCATTTTGTCCTTCAACTGGCATCAACTACAGTAAAATTTTTCTGTATGAAAATTATATGCACCTGACTTCAAGTGTAAAGAAATGGTAAACCGATAGCATTCTAACTTCCGACCAATTCAAAACTCCTGCCTTTCACACTAGCTGAAAAATAGTGAGGGAGGCATATTACAGTCATTTTCAGAACGATAAAGGAACCTGAGGTTCATTTCACTAACCCAACATGAGGATAATCTCAACATCGGGATTAAATTGATGATCCTGAGTTTAAGCTATTCACAATGTCCAAATTATTTTCTTTCAATGCACAAATCATACTCACTTCAGGATTAACTAAAACTGAGGTTTAAGTTCGAGTTTGGGAATCGCAGAAATTTTCATATTTATTTGCTTTAGAGACAAGAAAATTATGCGAAAATGTCACTTGATTCTTTTTGTTGACACCAAATTCAGTGAAATGTTTAACACCATTGGAAGCAAACATATGTGAGAGGAGACAAGAGGGTACAAATTTCCACAAGGGTTTTGAAACTGGAAAATTTGTTATGCAAAAAATTTTTTGGTCAATTTTTTTTTTGAATTTTTTGTCTCACAAAATGCTAAAACACCAAGGTCCACGCCTGTACTCTCCTAAAAATTTCAGAGATGCACATGCTTGGTTGGAAAGTGTGTTGATGCACTCAGCTGCAGAATATACTTTTTCACAGACATAGACAATTTTTTTGAGAAAGAATGAAAATCCAATATAAAGGAAGTGAATTTTTTCCAACTTTGACCCAAGTTCTCAAAAATCTAGTCCACTTCTTTTTCTACCATGGCAACTGTCGAAGCAAGTATATTCTCCTTTTTTCTGCCCGATCGGGGCATTTTCTAATAAACTAGTTCACCTCTTTTTAGTGGGCCTCAACCATGCACAAAAACTTTCATAGAAGCACATTGAAGTCTTAAATTTGGTCATCTGCACTTCAAAAAAAAAAAATAAAAAAAAAACTTCAAGCAACGAATTCTCACTTCCGGCAAAAATAAAGGATGTGTAAACCGCATAGTACTTAAAAAACGGTGTAAAGATACTGAAAGGTGACCATATCTATTGAATTCCTCATGGTTTAGAATCCTTCAACCCAAAAAATCGCAGAAATACCTTTGTTTACACAAATGACTTTTTTCGTGTAAACTGACTCCGTCCATTGAATTTCCCATGGTCAGAAACATTTTCCCTCAAAAATCGCAGAAATACATTTGTTTACACTCAATATGAATTGATGTGTAAAGTGATCACTTTCATTAAATTCCCAGTGGTCGAAAACCCCTCCCACAAAAAACTCACGAAAACAGGCTTGGTTAAATCCGGAATAATTTTTTGTGTAAAGTGACACATCCATTGAATTCCCCGTAGTCGAAAACCCCTTCCATAAGAATCACGAAAATACGCTTGTTTACACCCGCGAAATTTTTTTTTATAAGATGATCGCATTCATCAAATTCTCCGTGATCGAAAACCCCGTCCACCGGAAAATCACGAAAATACGTTTGTTTACAACCGGGATAAGTTTTTGTGTAAAGTGACCGCATTCATTAAAATTCCTCGTGGTCGAAAACCCCTTCCATCAATAAATCACGAAAATACGTTTGTTTACACACGGGATAGTTTTTGGTGTAAAGTAATCACATTCATTGAATTCCTCGTTGTCGAAAATCCCCTCCACAAGAAAATTACGGCAGTACGCTTGTTTACACCGTGGATAATTTATTTGTGTAAAGTGAGGACGTCTATTGAATTCCCCGCAGTCGAAAACTCCCTCCACTGAAAAATCACGGAAATACGCTTGTTTACACCCGGGATAATTTTTCTTGTAAAGTGACCGCGTCCATCAAATTCCCAATGGTCGAAAACCCTTGCAGCCCAAAAATCCCAATGCTACAGGTTTATTTGAAACGGCTAAAAAATTAGTAGTGCATTATGCTGCAAAAACTAATTTTTTTGAACCCATAAGTAACAAAATTGGGGAATTTGGCTTTTTCCGGGACTTTGGACAACCATATAATTGAATTGAGGCCATATTTCAAAGAAAAAAAAATTCGCATTTGAGATTACACCCCCAAGATGCTTAGGCCGAAGTATGGAGGTTGGATATGGCACACCGATTGCTGGGCATGGTGGAACTGGGGGGGCCTAAAAGGGTGCGTTTTTACCTGTTTTTGGGGCCCCACCGAGCACCACTTGCAGATAGAGGCGAAATGACAAAAGGCACAGCATAGTTTGCCCCTATGCCCGATATTATGCAAAAAACCCGAAGGTTCTAGCTCTTACCGTTTTGACTCTAGAGGAGGGGACATGAAATTTGGTGGCCAAGTATATTATAGGTTGACGCTGTCGCGCCACCTATGATTATTTGATAACTCCAATCTTAATCATGAAATGTCAGCAGCAAATAAATCCATTATATGTTTCTGACTTTTATAAAACGTTGATTGTGTCGTTTATCTGCACAATCTGACACCGAACTGAAATTTTTTCAATTTTTTTGTTATTTTAAGGTATCACTTACTCTGGAAATATCAGAAAATTGGAGTAAGCTCCTAAACTCCATCAACAAACATTTATGATCATAATACAAACGTTTTCAAAATCTAGAAAATCTTTGGACTATTTTGGAATATAATTTGGGTACGGTTTTCATGTGAAAAAATTGTCAAAAAATGTCGAAAATTCCAGCAAGTTTAGTCCATTTAATTTGAACTGGGAGATTTGATATGCAATTTTCACGGAATAGAAAACATTGTACTATAGAAAACGCGAAATTTCTCCATGACGATTGGAACGCCAAAATCATATAATGACCATGCTGCTTATCCAGTTTTGATTTAGATCGAACTGTTTGACACCCGAGAAATTTTGGCCATTCGATGAGATTGTAGAGGAAATTTTCACCTTTTCTATTTACTGCTCATTCACAAGATATTTTCTTCATTCAGTACAGTGATGCTTCAACAGTTTTTCTGTGTTGAATGACACAATCATGATATGGCTGCTTTGATCATTTTAAATGAATGGAGTATAGTGTTCTATCAAAATGACGAATGTTCAAGCAAGAGGCTATTTCTGGCGCTCAAAAAATTGAGTATTGATACCACGAGGTGATATGTAGTTTGTATTCAAGGAGTTGTCAACATTGACTGGTCCTGTTCATGTTCTGAGAAAGTTATTTTTAATTAGCATTGCAATTTTTTATTCATTTTTGCCAATCTTGAAAAGTGACAAATTTTTAGTTTATGGTTTTGGAACTTTAGTTTAAATTCTTTGTATTCATGTTCACAAATGCTGTTATATATATTTTTTGGGAAGATTTTGCTCGTGGTTGCGATCGCATACTTTCAGGAAACTTGCGTGTACTCTTTCCTCCTGCAATTTTCTTTCAGTTATGTTGGGCACCCCGTTGTTGTCTATTTTGCGATTAGGAAGTTAACATGTAAATCAGCAATGGGCGTTGAGCAGGCACAGAAAGATTTGCATGGCAATGGAGCCCCACAGAAACACGGAAATGATAGCGAAAAATCACTTCTTCTTTTTATAATTTTGGAATTTATACCAACGCCCAGAGTAAATCTATCATCCGACTTCAGCTTATCCGTCTACATTTTTAATAACATTTTTATTGATTTGAATATTAATCATCGTACAGTAGGCATCAGTAGGCGAAAATGGCCGGGCACTAGCACATTCCTAATGTCAGATCAGGGACCGATTCATTTGCACTTGAAAATCCAAGTTTCAAGTTCCAAGTTTCTAAGACTTGGAATTTCCAAGTCTCCAAGTATCATTTCATTTGCTCACATCAATTTTCCAAGTCATCGACTTGAAAAATTGATATGAGCAAATCGAATTTCATTTTTTTTCATTTTCATTCATTTCATTTCATCAATTTTTATCGAATTTCCAAGTCTCCCGAATGCCGATTTTTCCAAGTTCAACTTACACAAATGATGGTGAAATATGTTTTTTCCCATACTACACGCATTTATATTTCACCCTGTTTGACTGTTCGCGCGTTTCTTGTGAGCTTTTGCCTTCAAAATTCCTGAATATTATACAAAAATCAGGCCCAAATACGCCTTTATTTTCATTTATTTGAGTGTTGTTTTATAATTTCTGTGAAGAAATTTGGGGGAAAAAAAGTGGAAATTTCAGAAAAATGTTGTTCAATATGATGTTTTTGCAAAAATTCATATTACCATGTGTGTCACTGATGACATAATAAAATCCGTTCGATGCTAAACACTGCTGTCCTATTAAAATTTTTTGGTCCGGCCCGGAGGCCGAAGGTTCAAAAAATGGCGGAGGTGCCGGAGACCGGTATTCTGAACGTATCACTCTGCATACACTAGTTACGTAAAAATTAGAATCCTTCATCTCTAAAAAGCATGTTATAGCCCTTATTCTTTCATCAAGCCAAAAAATTATGTTTTATTCTGAAATATCTGTGTGACAATCAAGCTCTACAATTTTGCGCGGTCAGTGATAACTGCTCAGATACTCATCAGGTTGAAAATCAAGCAAAATTGTAATTTTGCTTTCATTCCCACCGATTTAGATGTCTTTGGAAGAAACCTGGTAGACAAATTATAGGGCTCAGTGTTATTGTCGTTATTCGCATGACTGTCTTATCATTGAAACCGCTGATGATACACTGGAAAATTACTGCTATGAGCACATGAGACGCTAACATGTTGCTCGTCTTTAAATCATCCTAAGATCTCCATTAGAAACCACAAGATCAAAGATTTTGTGATGTTTCGAAGTTCTGTTTTGAAAATGTCCCATCTCGTTTTCTGAAGTCAATAGTCAAATACAGGCTAGTTGTGTCAAGGGTCCACCAGTTTATCGAAGTTACTGTACACCATTCATCTTCAAGTGATCGATGTAGCGGTCAGAGTTTCGGCATTACCAGAGATCGGAAAATCAATTTCGATAATTTTTAAATGGTTGAAAAGAGTGATCATCAACAAACCTGTATGTATCCTGAAGGAAAAGATTATTGAATAGAGTCAACAAAGTCTCCATAATTTCGAGTAAAAGTTTGACTGCGACCACGCTGCATTGATTATTTCAAAATGAACGGAGTATAGTCCTTTCACTGAAGTCTCGCATTATTTTTGGAACTGTAATGACTACTCCCAATAATATGACTTAATCCATGCATAAAAACTATGGAATTAAGCATTTTCCTATATGTAGTATGTTTTTCTAGAAATGCTTCTAAATAATGAAAGTGGAAAGCAAGAAGTATTCCAAATTTTCACCATTTTCTGATAAACAATATATCGTACAGGACTGGAAATTTGTGAGCATACTGACCTCACCTTTAAAAATTTTTCGAGTGAAAAATTTTTTTGGTAAGAGCTCAATATTAACAATTTCGCGGCATTACTGATTTGTGTCACTTTTCTATTTGGAAGCATTTTGTAAAAAACAGACTATAGTATAGTTTTCCCTTCTATGAAAAGTGTGTAGGTATCAAATTCAACCTACTTTCTTGGTATCTCGCTGTCATTGACGTTCATAAATCGATCAAAAAATCAAGTTAGAGCTTTTAAAACTGTGTTCATGGACTATTTTGACAGGATTTATCACCTGATGTCTTTTCCCCGCTTTGGTTGCGAAATTTGAACATATCAGGTCAAGGATGCGTGACATATGGATAAATATTGGCTATTTCACGTTTTCGACATTGAAGTCTTTAATTCTGGTCGGGACTTTAACTTTGAATACGCATGAGCCTGAACATTCCTGCTTGGGGTGATTGGAGAAGAAGAGTTCGGTCTTAAGGAGCTGTCGATACCACCCACCCAAAAACTTTGGTTATCAACAGGCATTCCCCCAGTCCACTGGAAATTGATGAAAAATATCATTAATTTTCTGGTCGAGATTGGATTCTTGCAGCCAAAATTGGTCAGCAAGAATTTGTCGATCAGAAGCAATTTTTTCCATTTTCTGGCCGCAAAGAATAGATTTTTGAGCACTTGCTGACTATCTTGGAAAGTCGACTACTACATCTTCTTAGAAATGACTTTTGTCGTAACAATGGTCTGAATGTTAGTTGCGGCTGATCGTGATAACTCATTTTTGCTGTCTGCTTTTTGGCATGTACAACTGCATAAAAATGGTGAAACGCTTTTTTATAACACACAATACAACACAACAATATAACATATGTAACAGAACAATATGGATGAGCGACGTTTCGGCAGAAATCCTACTACCTTCCTCAGGCTTTCTACTTTTTACCAAATTTGGACTGGAACGTGAGCTTTGAGTTTGTGAGTCAAGAGTGCTATTGACTGGGCATCTAGTATCTAAACTTCAAATCAAATCATCCAACAAATATGAAGCTTGGAATAGTTAAAGGCATGATCATCAGGGCAAACAATATCTGCTTGAGAGAAGAGAATAAATGCAAAGAAACAAGGAATATAGCAATAGCCTTCAGGAAGAATGGATACCCTCAAACCATAATCAGGAAGGCTCAGATAGCAACCAGAGTTGAGAAGGAAGAAACTGAATATAAATGCACAATCAAGGTCCCTTACAGTGGACACCTTACTCAAAAGGTAAAATGGATATGTAAGAAATATAAAGTTAGATTGGTGGCTACCAGCCAAGACACCATCTGAACACGCACCAGCACAGTGGCCTTTACCAGGGAGAAAGAAGAAAAGCAAGGTGTAGTGTACAGCATACCAATGGAACCATGCTGGAAGGTCTACATTGGCGAAACAGGACGGACATTGAAAACAAGAACATCCGATTATAAAAATGCCCTAAAGAATCACAAAGAAGAAGGAAGTATGGTAGCTGAACATTGTCTGAAGTGTGGATGTGCTCCAGCCTTTGAGAATACCAAGATATTGGCTCAGGAAAGCAACAACTTCAAAAGAAAAATCAGAGAGACAATGGAAATGGAAGCAGCAGGCCCCAGTAATGTACGCATCAAAAGCATAGAAATTGGTCATATATGGAACAGAAGTTTCATCACATGCACTATAGGCAGGGAAAACCACCACCCTACCCACCAACATATATAGAAAATCTAGCCGTATGAAAATTGGCCCAGATGGCCCAGTGGATAGTGCTCTTGACTCACAAACTCAAAGCTCACAGTTCAAACATTGCACCAGTCGAAATTTGGTAAAAAGTAGAAGGCCTGAGGAAGGTAGTAGGATTACTGCGAAAACGTCACTCATCCATATTGTTCTGTTACATACATTATATTGCTGTGTTGTATCATGTGTTATCATGTGTTATAATAAAGCATTTCACCATTTTTATGCAGTCGTACAGGCCAAAAAGCAAACAGCAAAATGACTTTTGTCATGTAAACAACAGGTCAGAAGTCTTACACATATGGATCTGACCAGCACAGAGTGCTGAAAAATTTGAGTATTTTGACAGAAATATCACTTTTGGTCACAACGGATGTGCTTTCGACCGTTTTATAACACCAACTATCAATTTTTTCCGGTTGACCTGACTAGAATTTTTCAGTTCTCATTTTCATGAATAACGGACTCTGAGTGTTTGAGTAAGCTACTGAAATGCGTAAATGAAGCATTTTTGGCCATGAAGCAAATTTTTATAAAATGAATACATTTTTATGTGTGGTTCACATGCGGAAAACATCCTAGAGAAAAAAGCGGTTGCTGCCTGGTACTCTGCAGGAGCGAACAGTTTAATTTGAATGAAGGTTCATGTTATACAGTAATTATGAATACTACGGTCTATTCATTTTCGAATGAGCCTCGGAAAGCAAAATAATCCACAGAAATCGGTGGGCAGACAATTAATCATAATCAATGCAGTCAAATATCATTCAGCTCAACAGAGAATCTATTTGTCGTATATGTGCAGAATTCACCATTTTTGTTTTCTGATTATTGGATGCGTAAAGCGCCTGTTTCGACAACCGGTGCATAAACATTTTTCTCTCGGTCTCGTTCATTGATACAACAGCAACAGGGTTTCTCTTCCTGCAGCTGATCGTTCTGATCATAGTTCGTTTAGGAATTGGCGATAAATTGTTCGGTGGATTGACAGTTTGGTTGGTATCGATGACCTTGCCGACGGCCATTTTGGATCGAGCTTTCAATCGTTGAACAGTTTCTTCGATCGGCGAACAATTGGTCATCACTGATCGATTGACCGATGATTGATTTTCATCTTGGCGTAAAATCACATGATTTTTGGTTGCCAGAGTGTCCGAAACAGTGTTCTGAACCATTTGACCTTGAATCCTTGTCAAAAGATGAGCAGGGGATACGAATTCGCTGTCGAATTGGAATGAATCTCGCGGCGTGCCACATTTACACTGACACCATTTGACCTGGAAACTTTGAATTACTGTACTTTATGGCGTACATTGTGATTATGCGCTTATAATAAGACCTGGAATCTGCCAATATTGTGTTCTTATTGAGCTAGCTGAATCGTATACAGAGCATAAATCGGCAGAAAAGTATACCTGGGAGGTCAATCAAATTTTGATCCAAATTTAACCATCCATAACCGTCACAAATGAAAATATATTAATCGTGTTTTTGAATAGAACTCGACAAGACTGGCGTGAGTTCCAAAATTGTCAGTAGCTATAGGGAATTCATTGTCTCACATTTCTGGACAAATTTCAGCCCTTCGGGATCGTCAGATTTTAGCGTTCTTGGAGTACTGAAACGTAAAACAGTGTCCCAATACATTTTCGACAATTGTGTTCATCATTCACTTATTGGAAATTCTTCATTGTAAAGTATTCAATCACAATATAACCTATATATTTCGAATCGTCTTGAAAAGCTTTCTCTGAAAACGTCATGTAAAATACCTTTTGAGTAAAATTAAAGCGATAACCCACTCGAAAAATTTTCGAGTGTTCGACCAAAATTTAATTTAAAAAGGCATAACTTTTTAATGCTCAAATAGTTGCTATATGAGTTTCACACATATCCATGTACAGCATACAAATTTTGGTACGTAAACTATCTATTGTGTTGGGAATTTTTCTTCAAACGTGCTCCGAATTCAGTCAAAATTGATCAGAATGCTTTAAAACGTCGTTCTTGCTGTCTTAGTTATAAAAAAATTAAACTCTTTTCCTGATAATTTTCAATACTTTTACATGGAATTTTAATTTATATGATCGAGTCTTCAAAGAGCAATGAACTATTTGAAAATCAAAGTTATTTTATCGTTATTATATTTTTGTTCGCATCGTTTATTTAAGAAAAAATTTGTTAACTCGTATAGAAACCCTAAAAATGATAATCCTACTGGGGTCAGCCAGGGTTTTGTGAGGCAGGTGTCAAAACGCAAGCACCCCCCCCCCCGAAAAACATGCATGACGGCGATTCCAAACACTTTCTGGATGAGGGGAGCTCCGCCCTCACATCGATGTGTAAGGCAGAGTTTCCCAAAACCATTTACGTAAATTTTAACTGTCGAATTTTGCATACAAAGTTGGTTTGCTGAAAGGTGAGACAAATGATAGGTTGCACAGTTCAGCTTAACTACGATGTGTGAGTTTATCACACAAAAACATGCACTTCATGTTTTAGCGGTTCTAGGACAATTCGCCCCCAGTAATTTGCCCCCAGCAATTCGTCCCCCACAATTCGCTCCTGGTAATTCGCGCCCACTGCAGTTCGCCCCCAGACAATTCGCCCCCAACACAATTCGCCCCCAGTAATTCGCCCCTGGTACTATACTTACCTAGGTTTTAGATTTAAAAGCAACTCCATGATATATTATGTAATTTATCTCCAGACATTTCCCCTATTAGGTAACCATATTTTATGTGAAACATAAAGGAGATGAAAAGATGATTTTTCACTTCGCCCTGTCACCTCTGTTTTCCCTTTTACTCTTTTTTTACATCGTCTTCTTTCTTTTCTTTTCTGGTTGCATACATATTTTCTTTTTCTAACTTCATTTCTTGTAACTTTTTATCGGGATCTATGGAGAGCAATTGAGATTATGACAAAGTATCACAATTATTCTATGTGTGACTCTATTGTGTTCTTCACTGTCTTTTTTGTGACAACTTTGCGGTGTACCAAAAACAAAAAAAAATGAAAAAAATGTTGCACGTTAAAATTCTGCCTAAATTTTCTCGGGTATTCACGCCATCAGACTAAAATTTGGTATGGTTTCTGGGGATTAGGACACCATCATTACAAACTTGAAAAAATATGAATTTGTAAATTGCCAGTCTTGAGATTTTTCACACATTTTTGGTCGAAATCGATCATTTTCAGCCAGTTAAACTTTAGCTGCAAGCCTTCGTTTTAAACTTGAAGCCACACATTTTGTTTCAAGTGGAAAAAACAACTGGTTACTTCATTTCCAGGGATATGCCCGAGTAAAAAAGGCATATAGTGACTTAGCACTAACCGCACCAGTAAAAAAATCTTATATTCGAAGAAAAAAAATCATTTGTGGACCTTTATTTGGAACATTGCTGTACAGATCATTTTCTTCTTGTACATGATACTTGCACTCTGCATGCATAATTCATAAATAAACATGCTATTTCGGCTGGGAAAAATCTCTAGGTTTTGTGCATGGATGTGTAGAAATGCTATTACATAACTGCTAACAACCTAGTGGAGTTATTTTTAAATCTGAATTTTTTAAATTAAAAAACAGTGAATTGGGGGCCAGTTACTGGGGCGAATTGCTCAGGGGCGAATTGTGTTGGGGGCGAATTGCAGTGGGGGCGAATTGTCCGGGGGCGAATTGCAGTGGGGGCGAATTGTCCGGGGGCGAATTGCAGTGGGGGCGAATTACCAGGGGCGAATTATGGGGGACGAATTGCTGGGGGCGAATTACTGGGGGCAAATTGTCCGTATCCCTGTTTTACCACCCATAGGGAAATACAAACAGACCATAGACCACCCGCATTCCGTCGCAAAACTTCGAATAACAGCTATTGTTTTTTATTTCTTCGGCAAATTTATTCAAATATGCTCTCATATTCGACATATCCCTCGAAACTGTTCACGTACTTGAAGAAAAAGCATTCTTGATTTTCCGCGGTTGTGGCTGGCCATGAATCTTTGGAATTTTTTTTCGAAATGCACGTAAATCATAAAAGTCGAAAGTACCGTATTTATTTGAATAAACGCCGCCCTCAAATAAACGCCGCACTTTTGTTCGAAAAAAAGGAATAAACGCCGCCCTTAAATAAACGCCGGGGCGTTTATTCGAGGATTTACTATCCTTAGTTTAAAGTGAAAAAACAAGTAACAGTTTGCAGTAGGTTGCATTTTCCATGAATCATTCATTTTGTGAAATTCTGAACAAAAAATTTCTGAAAAAATTCTGAAAACTTAAATTCACTAATTTATACCATTATCAGCTGCTTTTTAAACATTTGTTAATAAGTAATACATATGCATTTATCGTTGAAAAACTCAAAAATTAAATAAACGCCGCCCTTGAATAAACGCCGCCCTAAATAAACGCCGCGGCGTTTATTCAAATAAATACGGTAAATACAGTCTCACTATTTGTGCGATTTTCTGTAGAACCGTAAATAATGGTACCGAGAAATTAGAGCACGGACATATAAGAGCGCAGGGACATTAGAGCGCGGACATAGAGCACCAGGACATTAGAGCGCAGGAAAATAGAGCGCAGGGACATTAGAGAGCAAGACAATAGAGCGCAGAGACATTAAAGTGCAGGACAATAGAGGAAAGAAACATGAGATCAGAGCAAAATAAAACAAACTGATAATGAAATAACTTTAAAAATAACTACATTTCAGCTCAAAAATGCTTATTCTTCAAATTTAATCTTTACACTGGAGAAGTTCATGCCAACATATTTTTCCAGTATTGAGTATTTTTCCTATTTTTTATTCTTTTCTTCTCTGTCTTTTTTTTATTTTACTTTTATTACTTTTTCCCGTCTCCTATTCTTTACATAACATTTCTTTCTCTTTTTTTTAATTTTATTCTCATTGTTCATCCTCTCTCTCATTACTCATATTCTTTTTACATTTTTTTATTCAGTCGCTCATATGAGATTTATCGCTAATCCATTCTGTAAAAACATTTTGTGATTAGATGAACGGCAAGGTCAATGCTTGTTCGAGAAGTTAGTAAAAATTTGGGGTATGAAAATCTTTCATACAAAAGTTACGAAGCACAAAAAATTGCAAATATTTGACCTTTAAAAGTTTGGATCAAATTGTTTCATTTTGTAAGTTTCGTATTCATCTTGAATTTCTAACTCGCATTCAGAATGACACACATACTTTTTGTTAGCTTCTAATATAAAGCTGCTTGCTTAGTATTCTTTTTTCATGTTAATTCGCAGCCATTGCAGATCAGGGAACGTCGGTTCGAAAAAATCAATTTTTCAAATGCAGTCCAATGTCCGTGCGCTGAAATACCCGCGCTCTATTGCACCCTAAAAACTCGTTTATACTTGCATTTCTTGACGGAATACGTCGTTAACAGCTTGAAACGCTCAGCCTGAAAATCGACTTTCGATCGGAAAGAATAATTGCAATTTTATGGAAAACACTCAACGTTAATCTCCAACCAAACTACGTTCCATCGATTGCATTCCGTTCCGAACCTACGTTCAGTCGGTCGCATTCCGTTCCGTCAGAAAAAGGCAAGTATAAATTAGTTTTAATATCGCTCTATTGTCCTGCGCTCTGATGTCCGTGCTATAATGTCCCTGCGCTCTAATGTCCGGTCACGATAAATCATGGAGGACTGGATTCAACTAGACTTTAACAATTTGCATCTAAAAAATTCTATAGTAAAAGCTTGATGTAAAAGACTTAGATTACAATGCTGATTCTCGCCATTTTTCAACTTGAAGGCATTGTATAAAAGACTGGTTATATTTGCATCACTCTTATCAGAAAAATCCGTGTACTGAGTATCAAATTCAATGGAATTCATATGTCAAAAATTTATCAAAACTGCATCATTGAAACAAAAAGTTTTCGGATCAGAACAGGCAGTTGGCTGCTCTACCCCCATTAGTGGAACTGATATGAACACTATCAGATTCCGATTTGCTCAATGGATTTTTGACACTCACGTTATCCCTATAAATTTCATCTTCCGAAATGTCCGCTTCAATTATTGCGTAATACCGAGTGACTATCAAAATCAAGTATACCTGAAAGATCATCCTTTCAGTTCTCGACAACTATCTTCGCGACATGAAAATTACCATAAAAGGCACGGAGCTATAAATGAACAATGCGAACCAGTTCAGACTGTTGTAGATGCGGAAATGACTCTAAAAGTATTGATATCTATTCGACGATAAATGATTAAATAAACAGTTCTTACCCACATGACAATGTCAACCACACCGTTGACAGCTATGATGACCACATTGACCGCTGACCATGTTAACCACGGCAAAACGAATAGCGATTTATTCTTGAAGTAATAAGTGGGATGAATAAAGTTGTGGTTTTGAAAGGAAACAAATTTTTTACATTCAAAACTGAGGCGCACAACGCTAGACTGGCCAAAATACCGCAACCACTCCAAATAGCGTGCAGAGCGTAAGACGCTATGTATCTCCTGGCTGAATTTTATACAGTAAAAGGCGCTCCTCATACTGTGTATTCTACGCTTACTGTATTCCAAGTGCCTCTCGGATACGTTGAAACTCGATAAGCTGACATAGATTGGCTTGAGGTGAACAAGAACGCCAGTGTCGTTTGTGCTTTTGGCCATCATGGAGTCGACGAAACTTTCCAGGCCGTCAGGAGACTGACCATAGGTCAGGACGTGTATCCAGGCGATGTCTTTGACTAGGAACATTGAGGAGGTGATCTACAATATTATGATGTGTGTTTGCACAGCTTTTTTTATTTTCGAGTCTTGGTAATCTGAGACATCCGAATATTTTTTGGTAATATTTATGCCCTAGGGACTTACCGCCACAAATACTGAAGCAAAAAGAGCCCCGAATTTGATGCTAAACGCGCAACAACACGTTCGGAGTGTGACCATATTATTTTTATGTTCATGAGCTGAAAAATGCAGATTAATGAAACTGTATAGCCCATTTACTTCGAAACGACAGTCGCACCGACAAGTAAAAAAGAATGTTCAATTTGGCAAAAAATTCTCATGGAGTGGAAAACTTCATATGCATTAAAAAGGCTAAATTTCATAGTGACAACAACAGAAACAGCATCCACTTTTGATTTGGATTTGAACCTTGTGGCCGTCCTGCGTGCACTATACAGGAGGAATTTTGACGACTTACCAGGTTGTTGACGAAAATTACCAGTGTTCGCTGCCCGTGCACAAAATTTTTTTGGATATTGGTTACAGTACTCATTTTTGCTGTTGAACTTACTTTGCTCGGTTTCACTGCATCAGCCATTTTAAAATGAATGAACTATAGATGAGCAATACTGGGGAAAAATCCATGATGGTCCCAAATTTTGTATTTTAGAATTTTCTACTCGTCAGTAACAACCTAACGGGATCAAAGATACACATTTTGATGGTAAACTGCGTCATTATTTTGAATAATCATAAAAAAAGATTAGATGGAAAAAACTTTTATAATATTAAACTGAGGTAAATTTAGTTGTATGAAAATTATATGTTTACTCTAGAATCTAACAATCTGTTTTTTTGATGTTTACACAAAGCTTTTACTCTAGAACTGTTACTTGAAAAGTTGTCAAAGGGTATACAGTTGAGTAAGCTCACAAAGTCCCGTTATTTTGAATTAAATAAACAATGTCACATTGATTTGGTTACGAAAAACAGTCTTGGTTCTTGGTCTACACATCGGAGTATATTTTCTCGACTATTGAAGTGCCAAAGTCAATTTGAAAAAATACAGCCTATTTTACTAATCGATCAAGCAAAGCGAAGAATTACAGGATCCGAACGAACGCGCAATACTTCTTATAGCATTCACGTGGAGAAATATAGAAAAAACGGACTGACTGATGACAGAAAAAGGAGATATGGAACAGAGAGAAAGATGCCATTTTGAATACAAAAGATTATGGAAAATACGTCCGTTCTTTCGTTGATTTCGACGCCGCCGTAACAAGCTCATATGTGTCGCATTCAAGCTTAACCACCCACCAATGTACGACTACAGTAATTTTAATTCGATTTACTAGGTAACTTTAATAGCATCGTTATCATCGCCATGAGGCCGGAAAACGGAGCTCGACGCAAATAAAAAGAACCATGTCTTTTGTTTTTTCTATTTTCCCTTCCATCCAGCGAAAGGCAAAAATAATTATTCAGTTTGTTCTATCGAGATTGGGATGGATATAAAATTAGCATAATTTCTATGCAATTTTCAATGCTCGCGTCGTTAGCATACAGTAGTAAATGTATAAAAACAATATGGCTGAAATGTCCCATGGTTGAAACTGAAAAATATTATAGTTTCAACAAGTATATGAATTTCAAGATGGAAAATTTTTTGGGACACCAAATTATTTTAACACAAAATTTTGCAAAACAGATGTTATATGCATGGATGCAGACAAGTTTCAATTTCCCACGTAGATAAAGAATGATGCTTATCACAGTGTCTCTAGGTCCATCGGCAGTGGAGAATCTACTTCTTTTCAAGCGTGAGATTAGGTTATTTACATGCTCAACCCCATCAAACACGTGCAGGCAACTTCTGGATTACACAGAACTTGAATTTTATGAACCTGTCAACGTCTGTAACACAATTTTCATCAAAATTATCCATCAATGCATGCATCTCGTTCTACAAATTTCAGTAAACTATAGTCTGTTTTTTTAATGCTTGTAACCGAAAAAAGATGGAATAAACTATACATTGCTTGTTCAATTACCGCGCGTGCACACACTAAACTGTACGGGAAAAAACGCGGCAATTGAAGTTTGATGGAATTGAAGGCTATATGTTACGGAAGAAGTTGGAAATGAGAAAAAAATTTTTGCACATGGTTCTCATTCAATGAAAAAAATTTGGGAGTTAAGATCGTGATATAATTGGTGTGCTTTTTGGAAAGTTGAAATCTCAAAATCCGGCGCATCGTGCCGCAGCGCTGGTCATTTGCTTAGCTTTTTCTGCACAGGGCGAATATTTTTTTAGCCGTGCGAAATTGCTTTTGAACATTTCTCGCACTATTTTCAAGAGAGTTATATCGACTTTATTTAAGAGTTTAGTCACAGTTTACCGCTGCCGGGACAGTCAACAACGATATCATCTCGGCACGAATTCTGCATGCGCACTTACTTTCAGCATTTTCGCGTTACAAGCATTTGAAAAAAACAGACTATATGTCAATCTCATGGACGGGTTGGATAGTTTCAGCACATCCTCAGGTCGAAGCAAGCAACCGCCTAAAGGCCGATGTATAGTCGTCCTGATCCTTAAAAAAATGGCCTTTCCTGAGTCAGGAAAGCTCGTTCCCTAAATTTTCGATCCTGACGCAATCCATAGTCCTGAAATCAGGATCGGGATAGCATTCCCGACCTGATACAGAAAGGTGTTCCCGATGTCTTCCTGATCGGGAAAGGATCGGCTTTCCTGACGTTGGGAACAAAGTACAAGCCTTCCGTACTTTTTAAAGATCGGGAAAGCTACACGCTACAGTAAATACTCATCAAATGCGTAGCGGCTTTAGCCTGGGCATAATCCTAGTTCGATTTTCCGGTAATTGGAATGCAAAGTGAAGTGAAATTAGCAAAAACTAAGAATTTGCTACCAGATAAGATAGAGTAGTCAGCTAAGAAATAGATTTTTCATGTTTTTCGGTGAAATATGCGCACTTTACGCAAGTGCAATACTTTGCAACTACAGCGCGTTGTAATACTGTAGCCATGTGTCACGATAAGTGAATTTGTAAATTATGTAGATTAAGTTAAGCTTAAGAATTTTGTCCAAATTAGTTTCATGTAGTAATTGTACAGTAATGCATTATTAAGTTGTTTTTCCATGTTTACCATTAGGAAAAATGTAGGTTAAGTAGCCTATTGTTTTGTACATTTTTGACGATAATTCGCCAAAACCATTAATGCATTTTCGTTCTATTATCGTAAAATACGTATGGAAAGGATTACAGTAGGAAAATAAGAGCCCAAAAAACAGAGAACTACTAATCCCTTCTGTCCACTTACCAACTCCCACCCGACAGGTGGACAACTTCAAGGAACCCGTCCTAAACAAGTTCAACCAATCAGGTTCAAACGTTTTCCTCCCATTCCCAATAAACAACTCTAGCGAATGAGATTCCCCTCACCAAAAACCCCACCTCTTTTTCCGAATCCTCGGGGAAAAAACGGAAAACAGTCAGTTCGTTCTTTTGGATTCTCGAAAATCGGCAGCGTCTCAGTTTACCGACTACGTGAGTTCCCCTATTTATTAATTGTATTTCTTGGACGACGTTCATCCATCCAGTAGCTTGTTGTTTCGGACGACGTTCATCCGTCCAGGTTGTTTGTACTTTGTTGAGGACGACGTTCATCTGTCCAGTTGATTGTATTTGCATGGACGACGTTCATCCGTCCAGTTTGTTTGTATTTGTTGAGGACGACGTTCATCCGTCCAGTTGTGTGTGCTTATCGGCGACGTTTATCAGCCAATATTTTATCCTCGGGACGACGCCTATCCCTCCATAGAATCTCACTTCCCCGCCTCATATTTAGTAGTTTGTCAGCTTCCCTTTTCTCTCAGTTGCTCTTATTCTCCTGCCCGTGTCCCCTGCCTTATCCACATTATTGTAATTTAGCCTGTTAATATTCTATTTTAATAAACGACTATTTTAGAGGCGTTTACGTAACCAGGAAAATTACCCATTTATGTAACAAGTGATTTTACCTTTACGTAACACATGTTTCCAGCGTTTTTATTTATTAAAAAATTAACTTTCTAAAAAATTAATGTATTTTAATGGCAAACTTTATTAATTTAAAAAAATTTAAAATTAAAATATTTAAAATTTAAAATTAAACAAAATTAAAGTTTAAAATTAAAAAAAATTAGTTTAAAATTAGAAAATTTTAACATTTTAAATTGAAAACTTTTTAAATTAGAAAATTTAAAATTAAAAAATTTGAAATTAGAAAATTTAAAATTAAAAAATTTAAAATTAAAAAATTAAAAAATTCAAAAATTTAAAATTAAAAAATTTAGGATTAAAAAATTTAAAATTGAAAAATTTAAAATTGAAAAATTTAGAATTGAAAAATTTAAAATTAAAAATTTAAAATTAAAAAATTGAAAATTGAAAAATTTAAAATTGAAAAATTTAGAGTTCAAAAATTTAAAACTAAAAAATTTTAAAATTTCAAATAAACAAATTTAAAAAACATATAAAATTCAAAACTAAAAATTTTAAAATTTAAAATTAAAAAATTTTAAAATTTAAAATTAAAAAAATTAATTATGCGGGAATCAAAATATGACAAATAAACAAAAAACACTGAAACAAAATAATGTAAACGCATGTATGTAAACATGTGCAACGTGAACGAAAACAAAAAAATAATCAAAATAATGTACAAGATCCATAAAATGTATAAAACCTACTGTCTGGTGTCGTCTTTATTTATACAACTTACGCATCTCAATATCTGATCTTACTGTAAAATATTTGTCATGTAGTCATTCCAATCCTTAAATTTAGGGACATTAAGAACGACATTACCTGATCCTATCCTTTCCTGATCCTTATCGGGTCAGGAACTCAGGACTAAGGATCAGGATTATGGATTACTATACACCGGCCTTAAGACCATCTTCCGTACAGCGTTCATTTTATTTTGAGAATTTTGCTCAAGATGCTGGGAGACGAAAACATGCTGATCCAATCTTTTTGCTCTTCTTTCGGCGAAGTCAAAGTTTGTCTGAACGTGCAAACAGAAGCCCCGATGGGGCAGAAAAAAGAATATACTTGCTTGGATAGTCGCTAACCTTTAAAAAGGAGCGGACTAGACTTTTGAGAACTTGGGTTAAAGTTGGAAAAAATTCATTTTCGTTATATTGGATTTTCATTCTTTCTCACTAAAAAATTTTTCATGTCCGTGAAAAAGTATATTCTGCAGCATCGTGCATTTTGTCCTTTCCCTGGCATCAACTACAGTAAAATTTTTCTATACAAAAATTATATGCACATGATTTCAAATGTAAAGAATGGTAAACCAATAGCATTCTAACTCCCTACCAATTCAGGGTTAACCGACAACTGAGCACCGGACAATTGAGCCCCGACAATTGAGGGCTGACAACTGAGTGCCGACTGTTTAATGCATTATAATTGAGCGTTTTTTTCATTTACTGAGGCCTAAGCCTAAGCCTAAGCCTAAGCCTAAGCCTAAGCCATGGCGCTCAGTTGTCTCGGTGCTCTGTTGTCACGGCGCTCAGTTGTCTGGCGCTCAGTTGTCGGGGCTCAATTGTTGGTGCTCAATTGTCCGCGCTCAATTGTCGGTTCATGCCAATTCAGAACTCCTGCTTCTCACACTAGCTGAAAAATAGTGAGGGAGGAATATTATAGTCATCTTCAGAACTATAAAGAAACCTGAGGTTGGTTGCACTAATCCAACATGAGGATAATTTCAACATTGGAATTAAATTCGTGATCCTCAGTATGAGCTAATCAGAATGTCGAGATTATTTTCTTCCATTGCACAAACAATACTCACTTCAGGATCAACTAATACTGAGGTTTAAGTCCGAGTTTGGGAATTGGAAACATTTTTTATGTTTGTTTGGTTTAGAGATAAGAAAAATATGTGAAAATGTTAATGCAACCCGATAGCTAGGGCTGACGATAATCTCGACATTGAGTTCGTTATAATCCTGATGACATTGAGATTACAGCAAACTTGAGATAAAACCGTGTTGTCTTTTTTTGTTCGAGATTATCTTGAGCTCGAGCTTAGACCTCTTTAGTGCAACTGAGCCTTGGTTACAGACATTGTGCACCATATGCAAATGGGGCAGCATGGTAAAGCACATAAAAATGTCATTAAAAAGCTCCTGATTTAGCCATGCCTCAGGGGTGTGCGCCAAATCCGGTTCCCACTTCCTCCCCTCCCTACTCGCACTCCCATGGCAACAGTACGACTTTTCTGGAAGTAGGGCGGGAGTGGTCGGGATGGGCGAAATTGCTTCCCATCTGCCGCAAAAAGGCAAAAAGCGCTCTTTCTGCAAATTTCAGTTTAAACCCAAAAACTGTAAATAATGTTATTTTGTATGACAGTTTCAACAAACACTTACGATATTGACATATTGAGAGAAAAAAGGGTTTATAGCTTGGGATCAGTAAAGCTTACAGAGTGAATTCTACACAATATGTTACCTAAAATGACTGAATGAAATATATCCTGCACAATCAATTCAGTTCTAGGAAGACTTTGTGCAGTTGCTTTTTTCTAAAAAACTGTGGGTATTTATGTGTTACTTTTCCACAGTCAATTCCTGTTTTATTAACACTGAATTTATTAAAAAAGTTCAATGACTGGAAGCACAGAAGTGTGAAGGGGGACATGGGGGAGCAAACTACCCAAAGAGTTTTGAAGCTGGAACATTTTGTATGAAAAAAAAATTTTCGAAAACTACTATCGAATTTGTTATTTCAAAATATGTCGAAAAACCAGGGTCCACCCAAGTGCCGTCCTTAAAATTTCGGAGATCTACATGTTTGGTTGTGTCATGTGCCGCTCAATTTTCCAATGTCACGTGATTCCGATCATGCCGACATTTTGTTATTTTTCATGTTTCGTTTATTACTCGATCATGCTTTTGTTCATTTCATTTTTTACACATGCATTCTGTGTTTGTTTTTATATTTTTTCATGCATTTCTATGTTTCGTTTTGTTGTATTTTTATTTCTTTACAAACGCGGGCTACAGTAGGCCCTTTAGCTAAAAACTTCCGCCAGTCGTGCTCCACGAGCACATGGCTATTTTTGGTGCGCTCACGCACCTCTTATCATCAAAATTAGCATCGTTTTTGTTACGCAAAAACGACTAGCTAAGAAGTTTTAGCTAAAGACGTTCATATGCTTAGCATAGGCACTGCAGTCAGCCTCAGTGCTAAACGCATGTGAACGAAAAGATGTCTATGTGCTCATAGGCATCTTCTGCATCGCGTCTAGCTGCAGAAGTTAGCTTGAGCGCTGAGAAACTCCGCCCAAGCTGCAGCTGTAGCCAAACATGTCCTTAAAAGGACATGTTTCTTTAGTTTTTCGCTCATTCTTGGGTTCACCAAGCTTTCGTCCGGTTGTAACTCCGCGTCCGCCGCCCTTCACCAAATTTGCATATTTTATTATACGCCTGTGCGTCCGCCGCCTTATTACCAATAAATTTGCATAAATTTACCCGTGTTTACTGCGTCCGCCGCTTACCACCTACAGTACCCGGCTGCCCATCAGTGCCAGGTGTCCGACCGCCCCGGTTCGTGAATTAAACGTTGGAGTTTCGCCTCCCGCTCGCTCCCGCTCCCTCCCGCTCGCCGCCGCTCGCCGCTAGGACGTTTGAGGATCGCACCCCCCGCTCCCAGTGCCAGAAGACCGAAAGCATCCAGGGACTTGCCGCCCGTTGCGTCGTAATCGCTTGAGGAACAGGACTAGGTGAGTCTTCTCAGGGGATTATTGTTATTTGTGGGGTATTTGTTGGGAAATCCTTCCTGAGTCGGTTTCCCAAGGTTTCCACAGATAAGTAGGGCCTCCACCTCTCAGGTTCGGGCTAAAAAGGGGCTGTCTGGTTCACAATCGGGTCCCTCAAACTAGGTCATTCTACGGGTGACCCTGTCCCCACTCTCACTGAGTAGGACTCGGGGATTGTCGCACCTAGCCTAGCAGCGTTGTCCATTACCCTACAGCAAGACCCCAAGGACAACACTAGAGAACCAACTATAGATCCCTCTATAGCCACCATTTGCCAGGTTAGGCCCCAACGCCATTTAGGGAAGCCTGGGGAAAATGCCAGTATCCATCAGGAGTCACAGCCTATTACTCACTGTAATAGGATCAATCTGATATGGTTCACCATCAATGTGACGTCTAAAACACGGTATTACCTGATGAGATACCCAAACCTCCCCAGCTCTCCCAAATCCACATGTCATACACGTGACATGTAAGGCGCAACATGTGACATGGCGAGGCTGGAAAATCGACCTTAAGTCTGGCACTCGCCCTTAAGTGCAAAAACTTTACCCTTGGGTCGGAACTACCCCCAGGTCGGGTCAATTCCCATTTTAAGTCGGACAAGCCCCCTTAAAATCGGGTACTAGCCATCAAATAAGTCGGAGACCCCCCAAATTCGGGTTTACTGCCTAATGGGTCGGGAATGTCCCTTATTTCGGATTACCGCTACTGTAGGTCGGCTACCTCCCCTCAAGTCGCGTGTTATTACTGTAAGTCGGAAATTTTTCCCATGCCACCGAGAGTTATTACTGTAGGTCGGGAATTTATCCCTTAATATCAAATTTACTTACTGCAAGACGGGATTTGCCCTTACGAGTGATCTAAATGTGATCTATATGTGTATATAATTATCTCATGCGTGTGTATAACCCCCTATGAGTAATAAATTCCCCCTGAGTCGAGTAATTTATCCTCAGAGTCGAGTTATTTGTCCCAGAGTTGAGTTATATATCGAGTATTCTGTATTTCTCCTCTGATTCATCCTGTACATTCTATACTTAATCTGTGTTGTAAACTACCTTATCTGTTTCTTTTACCTTATTCCCCCTCTTCTCTAATCCTGGGTGGTATACTGTAGCCCTCCGGGTGATGCCATTACAGTACGCCTGTGCCCATTCCCGTACTGTAACTACAGTATACCCATACGCGGGTACTGGTATCACAGCGGCAGGGGTTTACGGCCTCTCCCGACTGTTGGTGGTCCGTGACCCCATGATACCGTACACCCTCCACATATGATTCTGGACATCATACGTGGCTGCGATCTGTTAATTGTGTACAGTATTTTTGTATGTCGGCGGAAACTGTCGGAATTGCTCACTTTTCCGGCCCCAAATTTTCTATTTACTGTTTACACATTTAACACGCGTATGTCCAAGTCTCGTATTCCCCATCTTTGGTTATTCCTCTCCCTTGTCCTTTCTTCAGGTCATCTGAGCAGCGTCAAAAAAAAAAAAAAAAAAAAAAAAATTTCTGTTTTTCTGATTCCACCGCTACAGTATGACACCATTATGTAAGTTTCTCTCTTTTTCGCTTCTACTTACTGTAAGGTCTGTTTCTTCTATTCTCGGGTTGTTGCATCTAGATCATAGACTTTACGGGTCATGCTCTCTGACGTCAGCAACGACAACGTTACGGGTTGTTGTTGTTGTGTGGTTCAGCCCCACGGATGCAACCACAGACGTCTGCAACAGCCGCTTCACTTGCTGTTGCTTTAAGGGGTGGGTAGCCCTCCAGGTTCTACTCCTGACGTCAGCAACGGACATTACGTGTTGTTGTTTAAGTTAACACTCCTGCAGTAATGACTTCTGACGTCTGCAACAGTTGAAGCCAACGTTGTTGTAACAGGTTCGGCTGGCTCTCTGCACCTCACCTGTGACGTCAGCAATGGTGACACATCGTGTCACTATTCAAAGATGTGCAGGTCTTACGGGTGCCACATCTGACGTCTGCAACAACTGCATCTCACGTCATTGACTTAAGGTATCAGACCCTCGGTCCCACCTTCTGACGTCAGCAACAGCACCATCACGTGTTGCTGTATACCGATAGCTGGCTTCAGGGCCCTATTGCTGACGTCAGCAATGACAATGTATCATGTTCTCGCAGCAGGAATTGAGGTTACATGATCCTATTTCTGACATCCGCAACGGTAACATTACGTGCTACTGCAGGGGTTCTGTTGGCCTTAGGCACTCACCCCTGGCGTCTGCAACTGCGACATGATACTTGAATGCTCTTATCCCAGGCACCTGCAGTCAGCACCAAGGTCATGTGTTGGTTCATACCCCTACCTTTTGACGTCCGCACCAGGTTACTGTCGGCCCTATGAGTATTCCACTTGAGTTGTAGGTGGTCGCTGGCGCATGGTCCCATCACCTACCTCTCTTGTCTTAGGGTTTGTGTGTGTCTGGGGGCTGATGCCTGGGAAACATCAGTCCACATACATACACCACCTGAGATGCTCACTAGCCTGCGTACTGATCAGGTTGTCCGCCCGGGTAGCGGCACTGTTGATCAGCACGTGGCTGTTCTCAAGCTTTAACTGCAGGTTTGAACGAGTTACACTCGGCCTCAGCTGGGTTGGTTGTCTGACTCGTGCAGGCAGCAGGCATTTGCAGTCGGTACTGCCTGTGTCTGACGTCTGCAAGGGTTCGGCAATCTTCTTGTAAATTTCTTATCTAAATTCACTCATCCTCTTTCATCTCATTGAGCTGTCATACATAGATCTCCTTTAGTGTCCCCGCCGTAGTGGTCCCTAAGGGGCCGCGGCACAGCCTCTGGTTGGGCCTAGAGTGTATAGGACCCCCTGTCATATTTCATTCACTCGAACGCCTCCATTAACTGGCTTAACGATGCCCGCGCTAGAGTCGCCACTGACCCAGAGTCCGCCTCCGCGGTCCAACCCTGTTAGTCATGTAAAATTATAGGCACCGTTAAGTCCGCCTCAGCGAAGGTATTGAGTACGCCTCGATACATAACTGCGTCCGCCTCAGTTATTTTACACTCATATTCACCCAGGGACACCTTGTACCCATGATCCCTTAGATGTTTTGGGGTGCGCCCTCAAAACATCCAGAGTAATTCATTTTAACTGACTGAGTGTGTCAGAATAGCACCCTTGGTACCCGTGCTCCTTCCCTCTTCTACTGTGTGACCTGCGAACCTCACTTCATCTCAGTGATCGGCAAACCCGGCCACCAGCTGTATATAATACTCCTGGAGAGTGTCCGTTCTGTTCGGAATGCGGGCTCCCGTTTCGGACACCGCTGTAAGTTACCTGCGAATGTCGTCCAACACGGAACCTCCTGTATAGTCCATCTCACTATGCAGAGATCGCAATCGCTCCTGGCGAGTGAGGCCCGTTGCGTAACTGCGCGACCCCTTTGCGTAACTGGGTTTGTAAATTAGTTTTGACCCTATTTATTGCTCCCTCTTAAGTTCATTTTCAGTTGTCCCCATCCTTTTCACTTTATGCCACTTTATGCGCTACTCCTGGTGAGTAGGATCTTGCCGGCTACGAGTCCGCCTCGCCCCAAGGTTTAAAAACTAGTACAGCAGTCGAACCTCCAGGAAAAATCCCTCCTGAGCGGGTTCATCCGTCATCTTATTTCTCGGCAGGAAAAACCGCCTCTTCTCTCCTTACATATCTGATTTTCTGTCCTCTTCGACTATTCTAATTGCCGGGTCCAGGCCCCAACTCGACATTTTTGGTCGGGATCGATTCCCCATATCTCAGGCCATGCCTCTGTCCATCAGGGGCGACCAGATAAATTCCCTTCTGCGTCACCCTGGTGTACTCTGATCTTACATCTTATAATCCTATTCCATTCTAGCTCCCTTTTCGTGGTCGCTAGTCTTAAGCTAAATCAAGTTTACGTCACAAACGCCATCGCGCACGCGTTTTCCGAATTCACGCGCTCTTACGCCGCGAATTCAAAAGTAGTACTCACTTTCATTCTACACAATAGAGACACCCCGTCGTTCCTGCCGTCTCAGTACCCAGCCTGTACAGACCAGTGAGCCGCTCTCTATCCAATTTGACTTGATTGCTTCACGGGCAAGGACGTCTGTTCTAACCACCTTACGGGAAAACGAACCCTCGGACATGAAGTCGGAAGCTGATCTCCCTTCACAGATTGAGAACAAGGTCCAAGCAGCATTTGAGAATGCTCTTGGACCCCTCAACCAAAAGTTAGAGGCCATGAATGGTCGGAGGCACCCTCCCGTGTCCAGCTTTATGGCCCCTCCCACCTTCTCCGGTGCTTTTGGTGAGTCTATCACCGATTTTATGTCACATCTTACTCGTTTCTTTACACTCCAGGGTGTAAGCGAAATGGATCATGCGTATAAAATCGCCTTCCTGGAGTCATGCCTCACGGGTCCTGCTCTTGCCTCCTACCGGGACTTTAGCAGCAGCACTCCAATACCTACCGACTACGAAGAGTTTACGGCTTTTCTACGGAGAGATTTTCCGGTAGGGCGCGACTCTGATCTGCATCAGCAGCTGATCCAAGATCGACTGCAGAAGCCGACAGAGTCCGCGATAGTCTACCTTGAGCACCTCAAGAGACTATCCAGGGTAGCGTATCCAGATCTCGCGATGGATGTCCGAGATTCTATTATCAAACCTATCTTTCTGCGAGGACTGAAGCCGGTCCTCCGAGATAGTATCAAGTTTAGGGAGTTTACGACTCTTGAAGAGACACTCAAGGCAGCCTGTTACGCAGAATCCCAAATCTTTCGGGACGAGATACGGTACACTGCTCCATCTAACGCCGTTTTCTCTTCAGAACCTAAACACGCCGGATATAATCCCCATATGCCTAACAGAAGCGCAAACGGTCGTCAGAGCAACGCTCCAACGTCGTCATCCTCCACCGATGAGGTTCACCGCTTGAAACAGGAAATGGCCAGGCTCACGGCCCACGTAGCGAAGCTCACGGCCCAGCAACGTGCACCAGCGCCAATCCAACAGACGCCGCCTCCACAGCCCTCGACACCAAATCAGTTGGCCGGGCGACGCTCGTCGGGAGCACACCTTCAAACGTGCTCCTTCCTCGGACTGTGTACACATAGCGACGCCGACTGCCGGGCCCAGCGTCCCACCGGTGCCGCTCCCGGTAACAACGCCGCTAACGGTGGTCGCTGTTATTTTTGCCGTACACGTGCCCACCCCACGGACCGATGTGATAGGCCATGCCCTCATTGTCGTCAAGTGCGAGTGCACCGATCAACTGCCTGTCCGCAGCGCAATCCGGCAAACACCGGTGAGAATGTCTACCAAGATACTGGTTATTCTTCCCAGGGGACAAATGTGTATCATCAGAGGAATGGTTATCACCCTCCTAATGGGATGGGAAACCAATATCGGCAGCCCATACGTCGCAACAACGCCGTTGGGGCTACCGATGGCCCTCCTCATCCAGATCCTCTTGACCTGGATGATGAGGCACTTGCTGAACACCTGACAGATTCTTCACAACAGTGTTATCCTGTCTGCGTAATCAGTATTGGATTTTCAGTGGTCCAAGCAGCCCAGGTACCCCTACCGATCAATGTATCGGACATACCGCTGCCACCACCACCACCAAAGTATGCGATGCCGGTCACTCTGGACCCCTCGACGACACCGCAGTTTGTTGGCCACGCTAACATCCTCGCATCGTATCGCATTCCTAAAATTAAGACTGCCGAGCCAGCTCCAGCTGCGAACACGACGTCTTTGGCGCCACCGGCCTGCATCGTCCCTCCAGGACCACCGCCTTCGATCCCCACGGATTCGGCTACAGAAGTCCTCGACCAGGTCGAGCCCATGAATTTGTCAGGTATACTACCTTCTTCTTCAGGTGATCCTAGAGTAGGAACCAGAAATCTATCTCAGTCCACGACTCTATCGATTTCTTGTTCACAGCGCCATCGCCCGTCCAAGACGCGATGTTGGCCATCTGGTCAGTCGACCTGGCCAAGAAATACCCGCATTTGCCGTGGACTCTGCTCAAGGAGCCATCGCATGTCGAAGCGCTCACCGCCGCCGACGTGGTGCTTGCGGCACCTGTCTCAATGCGACTCTTACGACCTGACGTCGCCCGATGGGCACTTGAGTTCATTGCCAATGGGACTATCACAATCTCCCCCGTCGAGAAGTTCTTATTGGACGGGGAGCCATCCTCGCCTTCGGTCGATGCCGTCCGCCGAGCAGTCGAACAGGCCAGTCGGATCCTCCTGCCTGCTGTCGCCGCTACATCACCGACAGCAGCACCTGTTGCCGCGACATCGCCAACAAAAATGGACATTACTGCTTCCTCGCCCCCGGCCAAGGAACCTGCGAATGATCCTACACCGCTGGCAACAGCCCAAAATACATCGTCGGCAACAGCCCAAGTCAAATCGCCGGCGCCAGCCCAAGAGACATCTCCGACCGCTGCGACCAAGTCGCCCGTCGTCGAACACATGGCCATCGACGAGACCTTACGTCCGGTTAATGAAGATGTCAGCATCGTTGAGGAATCTCCGTTCCCAATGGCAGTCGCCCCACGGTCGCCAAAAATCGGTATCCTCCGGGAAATCCACCCGTGCGGTGGATTGGTCCTCGATTTCCCCGGCCAGGAACCAATCTCGTCCGACAGCGACGAAGAAGAAATCTGACACTGCCCCTCAGGCCAGATTTGTGAAAATGAGTGAACACTTACAAATTAGGTTTGTACAGTTGTTTTTGACAATAAAATTGACCTTGGTAGCATCACTGTTTCTAGGGGTGAGTTTGTCGGCACCGGCGGCTCAATATCAATTTTGCGGTCTCTCAAGAAGCGGACATCCACTTGAGTTACCCCACCATGTCGAGTGTAAACCACCGCAATCTTCATGGAGCCCGCGGCGCATGAATGTTACGGTGTATGTCCCTAGCTCAGACCGGATTACAGCCACAGCGTGGAAATGCACATTGCGCTCCCGCAAAGTCTGCACCAACACTGGTTTCTTCGGCTCTAGGGGCATCACTGCAGACGTCAAAACCACTCAGCACTTAGCGCCTGCGGCATGCACGCTAGCACATCGCACTAAGATGTTTGGTTCACAAAAACTTGTCGGCATTCGCCCTGGCTTTTATAGCACAAACCAGACATTGGAAGTGATGTACGAATGGTGCTGAAGTGACGTCTGCAAGACAGTGACTAACCTCTTCATCGAGGAGGGACACGTCGCTTCGTGGGACGGCACTACGGCCCTAAGCACCTTAGGCGATGTAGGTGGAT
Source organism: Romanomermis culicivorax (assembly GCA_963922205.1). NCBI lineage: Eukaryota > Metazoa > Nematoda > Enoplea > Mermithida > Mermithidae > Romanomermis > Romanomermis culicivorax. Next base: position 58,087 of record CAWUHX010000441.1, read on the forward strand.
GCAGTCCCACTGCAGGCCAGTGCACTACTCCAGACGGGGTCATTGTCTGGCCTGCACAAAACTTCACCGCGCGGTGTCATTATCACCCCAAGGGAAATTACACTGCGTCCATGTCAGGGAACCACGTCATCATCGATGATCTACAGGTTGCCCTCAAGATCCCGGGAAACTCCCGCGTCTTCCAACTGTGCCCAGAACTACGTTCCACCACAGTCCGGACGGATCAGGGTCTTCTCCTTCGCATCCAGGGGAGATACAATTTGACCCAAAACTTGTTCAGAGTGGCAAAGGACAGCCGTCCCGATCCTGTCAATGCCAAACTGAACTATCTGGCTCAGCAGATCAAGGAGTCGGAAATTAACGGTTTCCGGTTCACGTGGCTTGAGCTCTGCTCTCACGCTCAATGCTATCTTGATCTGACTTGGCAGTTGCTTCGCTTCGACCCTACCCTGGGTGCCCGGGCATTCCTCCAGAGGAATGACCTGATGGCGGAATTCACAGGCGATGCGCTGACAATATGGCCGTGTCAGAAGGTCAACGCCACCTACGTTTACCACTCGTACCGGGTGGGGGACGTTTGCTACAAGTACTTACCTGTACAGGTTGGCGGCACCATCTACTTCGCCACCCCCGGTGGTCCGGATCTCATTAAATCTAGCCCCATTGTGCGGTGTCATCACCACTTTACAGGGATTTTCCGAAATCGCTCGGGCTGGTTTACTGAGTCTGGCGCGGTCCATGTGAGCCACATCCCACTGGAACTCTTCTTGAAGCAGCGTTTCAACATCACTCACTTTGAGGCACCGGCGCTCTTCCATGACCAGTTGGCGATGACCCCTTCAAACTTTGCCTTCTTTAAACAGTACGTTTACAAGACTGAGCAAATTGAAGCGGTACTCAACCGGCTGGTAAACTTTACCGCTGGCCTATCCCTGCAACCAGACGCCATCTACCAGGCCTTTGCAGGGGTAGGAACCGACATCAAGGCCTCTCTGGAAGGTGTCGGTTTGGCAGCAAACCATGTTATTACGGGTCAACAACACACCCTCGCCCAGGGCTTGCATGCTGTCCTGAGTGGGCTGGTCCAATTGATCTTTAACATCCTAATTACCCTGACAGTGCTGATGGGTGTCGGATACCTTGCCTATCTTGGTGTATCTTATTATCTCAGCTAACGTCTGCGGAGCAAACAGGTCAGGTTTGTTAGCCGTTTCTCCCCGTTGGGTCTTTACCGCAAAGTCCAATGCTGGATCGGTTTTCACTACGTGCAAAACGATGTGCCCTCCCAGCTCGACCGCATCACACCGTGTTTCGTCGTGCTGCTGGATACCAAGGAAACTCCTGCTTTCCTTGACACGGGTTGCCCAGGCACTATCATTAGCCAACGTCTTCATAAGGCCTTGGCTAAAGAAAGTCCGAAGGCGGTCATGGCGTTCCAGCAACATCACGACTTTAACCCATTGATGAGCATCAATGGTAAAGCCGTTCATACCATCCTTTCGGGACCATATGAAATCATGTTGCCCGGAAACCGCCAGCCGAACACACGGATCGATATACATCTCCATGTGTGCAAGACTACGTCTCCCTTCTGGGCACCTGTTGACCTCATACTCGGACTGGACTTCTTAGAACAGTTCAAGAACATTATGTTCGATTACCAACGTAATGTTTGTCGGCTGGATGCGGTAGAATTACCCCTCCTGCTGACCACGCCGGAGATTGACCAGATCGACCCCTGGTGGGAGAACACCCGTGCTCTCTCGCGAAACTCACACAGGTCGGGATCACGATCGCGGTCCAGGGCTTCGTCCATCTCTCGGCCACACTCACGGGCCTCCTCAGTTCCTTCATCACGTGGGTCAACCAGGGGATCCCAGGCCTCTTCTAGACGGGCAAGTCGTCATCTGTCGACCTTGCACGGGTCAGGTTGCCCTCGACCTCCGCCTGGAACTTCTCCAGTGACGCTAGAGAAAGGCCGATACCGTGAGCCAAGTGATTCAGATGCTCCGGCATCACCCGTGCCAAACGTGCCACCGCTATCGGACACCGAGATTGAATCACTAGGAGCTACTCAGAGCCCAAGGGACAATTCAGACCACGTGCTCACGGTACAGGATGAGTCCACCCTTCTAAACGACCCGGAACCCTCCGTCGGATACGCTCTAGTAGGTCTACTACGTCGTACAGGACTGCCGATTCCAAAGCGGTCCGGTAAGACCAAGCACACCAGTGGTGCCACCACACCTGATTCCGGTCATGTGGTTTCTGCTTTTTACCTAAATGATATTCGGACGCCCCATATCAAAGTTCTCCTCAACAACTGGGTAGAAGCAAAGGCACTGGTCGACACAGGAGCTGTTTTCTCACTCCTGGACCACAAGTTAGCGGCCCAGCTGCCCAACTTGTCACTCTCACCGACCAGGGCTCGCCCTATCGCAGCCAATGGGTCCCTGATCCCACTGCTAGGAGCAGCCTACATCACGGTCACAGTGGCTGATGTCTCTGAACGGATTCAGGTCCAAATACAGGAGAACTGTTCAGCCGAACTAGTCCTTGGAACCAACTTCCTCGGCCGGTTCAATTGTGTCAGCTTGAACTGGGAGAAATCCTTCCTCCAGTTCAAAGAAAGTAGAATCCCCTGTGACGGTCTCATCCACAGCCCACCTTCTGCCCGCGGCGCTTTGCCCCTGAAGGACTTGGTAATTCTGGAGCCTCGCTCCCTGACACGATTTACTGTACCTGTTCCGCCAATCTATACGAGCGTACCTGAGGTGGCCTTCTTTCCGAAGCACCTCACCGGATCTCAAAGACACGTATATTTTGCTGGAAGCGTGAGTAGCGTGACCAACGGTCACATACCACTCCAAGTAGTTAACCCGACGACTCATTCCGTGGTTCTCTACCCGCACATGACCATTGGTCATGTGCAAATGCACAGTGAGCCCTCACGGGAATCACCGGTCGACTAAGACACCGTCCTCGATCGTCAGTGGGTCGAGGCCAATGCTGTAATCTCACCGGACATCTCCCCTCGGGACCGGGCAGCTTTACTCGATCTGCTGGTTGCATACACCGACCTTTATGCTCTTGATGAAAAGGACACAGGTTCCACTGATCTCGTCCAGCACGAAATCAGCATGGGCGATGCCCGCCCAGTCCCCCCTTTCCCTTACCGGTCCTCACCTAAGGAAAAGGATCTCATCATGCAGGAGGTCAAGGCGCTCCAGGAGAAAGGTATTATTCGGCCGAGCACGTCTCCACGGGCTACTAATACTGTCCCGGTGCGCAAGAAAAACGGTTCTCACCGTATGTGTGTTGACTTTCGTGGTCTTAACGAGGTCACGAAAAAGGATGTCTACCCTCTCCCACGGATAGACGACATCCTCGACACACTCAAGGGTATGAAGTATTTCACTACCCTTGACCAGGCTAACGCTTATTGGTCAATCCCGATTGCCGAGGCGGATAAAGAAAAGACGGCATTTAATACGCCTATTGGACTTTACGAATTCAATTATTTGCCTTTCGGTTTATGCAACGCGCCAGGGACATTTCAACGCCTTATGGACCTCTTCCTTACTGGAATCCAATGGCGCACGGTTTTGACATATCTCGACGACATTTTGGTGTTCGGGAACTCTCACACCCAAATGCTTGAGCGCCTGGCAGATGTGTTTGCCCGTCTTCGCCGGGGTGGAATTAAGCTCAGACTGAGCAAGTGCAAATTCTCGCACTCAGAGGTAGAGTACCTAGGCTATCGCATCTCACAGAGCGGCCTAGAACCTGACCAAGCCAAGCTGGCCACCGTCCAAAAGCTACCCATTCCACAAAACGCCAAAGACATCAAGTCCTTCCTAGGCCTCGTGTCTTACTACAGGCATTTCATCCCTGGTTGTGCCCGGCTCAGCGAGCCACTCACCAAGCTCTTACGGAAGGAAACTACTTTCCAGTGGTCAAAACCTCAGCAGGAGGCGTTCGATGAACTCCCCCGCCTGCTGACCAACCCTCCTATCCTGCGCCATCCGGACTTTTCGAAATCCTTTATCCTTCAAACTGATGCGAGTATTTCAGGGATAGGAGCGGTTCTCAGCCAGTTAGACGAACATGGATACAACCATCCTGTCGCGTACGCCAGCCGAGGGTTAACAGCGGCCGAGAAAAACTACTCCATTACAGAACTGGAGACTCTCGCTGTTGTCCATTTCGTCAAGCACTTTCGACCATACCTCTTCCAGCACGAGGTGGTCGTTCAGACTGATCATACCGCGGTCAAAGCAGTGTTGGAGAAGCCTAACCCCTCTGCTCGGATCGCTCGGTGGGGACTCGCGCTCGCCGAATTCAAACTGACAATTGGGCTGCGAAAAGGTCAGTCTAATGGTAATGCTGATGCATTATCAAGCCTGCCGGATCCTAACTCCCTCACCGGTCAGAGTATTGATGATACTCCCCTCTACAGACCTGAGGGGCATGTTATGATGATCACCGATGGTGCGCAGCACCTGGCGAGATCAAGAACCTTGACCGATGGTGTGCAGCACCTGGCGCGTTCAAGTAATTCAGCACCGATCACTGTTGGCGCGGAGCGCCCGGTACGATCAGAGTCTTATGCCGAGATATCAGTTGGTGCGCAGCACCCCGACCTTTTCGCTGCTCAGCTGGAGGATCCGGACTTAGCCGACATCATTCGCTCTCTTAAGCCTCTGGGCGACCAGAATGATGTGCGAGGCTACCATCTGTTGGATAACGTTCTTCAGAAATGGACAGGCGAGTCCAATAAGATCGTCATACCCAGATCCATGGTTACTACTATTATCCGGGCTCATCATGATGACATCTTAGCTGGACACTTTGGTGCTAAACGTACTGCGCCGATCATTGCTCGCAGATACCACTGGCCTTCCCTCAGTCGGGATGTCAAGTCCTTCTGTCAGCGGTGTGATCTTTGCCAATGGAATAAGCCCGCTCGACAGAAAACCACTGCGACCCTGAAACCTATCACCATCACGGGACCGTTTCATCGGGTAGGTGTCGACTGTATGGGACCAATGACCACTAGCGAAGCTGGCAACGGTTTCATCGTAGTCTTCATCGACTACTTTACGAAATGGGTCGAGGCTTTTGCTACTCTGGACATCACTGCGCACACCATAGCCCGGCTGTTTGTAACGCAAATTGTCTGCCTGCACGGGGCACCGCAGATTCTTCAGTCAGATCGTGGCACTGATTTCACATCAAAACTGATGACTGAGATCACTGCGATCTGCGCAACGAAGAAAATCCACTCTACCGCCTATCATCCGATGACCAACGGCGAGGTGGAAAGAGCTAATCAAACGCTAGCCACACGGCTACGTATGTATGTTCATCAAGGACATACTGATTGGGATGAACACCTACCATACGCTGTGTTTGCCGTCAATATCAGCATGAATGAGTCAACAGGGTACTCGCCCTTTGAACTCATGTACGGTCGCACACCCATGCTCCCTGTTGATGCCGCGCTCTCATTCAACCCTCCGGCCCATATCATTAATGTCTCCTCATATGATATGGAGGTCAAACGTCATTTCATGAATGGGTTAACCTTAATCCAGAGTCGGATTGAGAAAGCACAGGAGGCCTACACACGGTCGTACGACCGGAAGGCACATGATGTCTCGTACAAAGTGGGGGATCAGGTGCTCAAACTGCGCACCTCCAGCAAACGTGGACTCACTCCTAAATTGCTGCCCATCTACGATGGGCCCTACCTTGTAACAAGTGTGGCATATCCCAATGTCACACTTCGTCTCGAGATGGATCAGGAGGACACTGTACATGTCAACCAGCTTCGACTTTACGTGTCCCCTGAACAACCGAGTGAAGCAGAGGATACACCTCCCACTTCACAGGCAACAGATTCGGCACCCTTATTGTATCCCTCAATAAGCCGGGACTTTACACCGAATCTGATTGACCCACATCTTGATGCAGAGGTCCCCGACCCTTAACTCAAGATGCCTTCTCTCCATTGTCCCCGCTTACGGACGAGGACGTCCTTTTTCGAAGGACCGCCGTGCCCCTCACGAAGTATTCACTCTTGTCCATGCTGGATCTTAGTGGATAGGAGAGAATGTTCAGCAACCAAAGCGTCACGCCTCAGGCGCATCCTCACGCGATAGCCTACACTTCACTGGGTGCATCCTCTGCGATAACCCGACAATCTACACTTCACTGGGTGCATCCTCTGCGATAACCCGACAATCTGTGCCTCACTGGGTGCATCCTCTGCGATAACCCGACAATCTGTACCTCACTGGGTGCATCCTCTGCGATAACCCGACAATCTGTACCTCACTGGGCGCATCCTCTGCGATAGCCTACATCTTGCCCTGAAAATTTTTCTTTTCTGTGTTCTAGACTGTCGCACAGGATATTCAATGTCTGCAACTTCACGCATCAAAAACCTCCGGTTACCATACCGCCGAACGAATTACGATCAAAGAAGGCGCCATCCGCCGACAACCCAACGGACCTATTCGACCACTTCCGCCGTCACACCTTGGAATGACCTACGACCACGGACACGCCATACAAAACCTCACTACTGACCACTGCAAGGATGAGGACGCCCTTTTTCGAAGGACCACCGTGTCATGTGCCGCTCAATTTTCCAACGTCACGTGATTCCGATCATGCCGACATTTTGTTATTTTTCATGTTTCGTTTATTACTCGATCATGCTTTTGTTCATTTCATTTTTTACACATGCATTCTGTGTTCGTTTTTATATTTTTTCATGCATTTCTATGTTTCGTTTTGTTGTATTTTTATTTCTTTACAAACGCGGGCTACAGTAGGCCCTTTAGCTAAAAACTTCCGCCAGTCGTGCTCCACGAGCACATGGCTATTTTTGGTGTGCTCACGCACCTCTTATCATCAAAATTAGCGTCGTTTTTGTTACGCAAAAACGACTAGCTAAGAAGTTTTAGCTAAAGACGTTCATATGCTTAGCATAGGCACTGCAGTCGGCCTCAGTGCTAAACGCATGTGAACGAAAAGATGTCTATGTGCTCATAGGCATCTTCTGCATCGCGTCTAGCTGCAGAAGTTAGCTTGAGCGCCGAGAAACTCCGCCCAAGCTGCAGCTGTAGCCAAACATGTCCTTAAAAGGACATGTTTCTTTAGTTTTTCGCTCATTCTTGGGTTCACCAAGCTTTCGTCCGGTTGTAACTCCGCGTCCGCCGCCCTTCACCAAATTTGCATATTTTATTATACACCTGTGCGTCCGCCGCCTTATTACCAATAAATTTGCATAAATTTACCCGTGTTTACTGCGTCCGCCGCTTACCACCTACAGTACCCCGCTGCCCATCAGTGCCAGGTGTCCGACCGCCCCGGTTCGTGAATTAAACGTTGGAGTTTCGCCTCCCGCTCGCTCCCGCTCCCTCCCGCTCGCCGCCGCTAGGACGTTTGAGGATCGCACCCCCCGCTCCCAGTGCCAGAAGACCGAAAGCATCCAGGGACTTGCCGCCCGTTGCGTCGTAATCGCTTGAGGAACAGGACTAGGTGAGTCTTCTCAGGGGATTATTGTTATTTGTGGGGTATTTGTTGGGAAATCCTTCCTGAGTCGGTTTCCCAAGGTTTCCACAGATAAGTAGGGCCTCCACCTCTCAGGTTCGGGCTAAAAAGGGGCTGTCTGGTTCACAATCGGGTCCCTCAAATTAGGTCATTCTACGGGTGACCCTGTCCCCACTCTCACTGAGTAGGACTCGGGGATTGTCGCACCTAGCCTGGCAGCGTTGTCCATTACCCTACAGCAAGACCCCAAGGACAACACTAGAGAACCAACTATAGATCCCTCTATAGCCACTATTTGCCAGGTTAGGCCCCAACGCCATTTAGGGAAGCCTGGGGAAAATGCCAGTATCCATCAGGAGTCACAGCCTATTACTCACTGTAATAGGATCAATCTGATATGGTTCACCATCAATGTGACGTCTAAAACACGGTATTACCTGATGAGATACCCAAACCTCCCCAGCTCTCCCAAATCCACATGTCATACACATGACATGTAAGGCGCAACATGTGACAGTTGGAAAGCGTGTTGATGCACTCAGCTGCAGAATATACTTTTTCACAGACATAGAAAATTTTTTAGTGAGAAAAAATGAAAATCCAATATAACGAAAATGAATTTTTTCCAACTTTAATCCAAGTTCTCAAAAGTCTAGTCTGCTCCTTGTTCAAGCTTGGCGACTATCCAAGCAAGTATATTCTTTTTTCTGCCCCATCGGGACATTTTCTAATAAACTAGTCCACCTTTTTAGTGGGCCTCAACAATGTATGAAAACTTTCATAGAAGCACATTGAAGTTTTAGAAAGGCCGTCTTCATATCAAAGAAAGAATAAAAACAATCATAAAGCTATGAATTCTCACTTTCGGTAGAAGTGAAAGATGTGCAAATTGCATAGGACTGAGAACACGATGTGAAGAGAGTGTGAAGTGACCATATCGATTGAATTACTCATGATCAAGATCCCCTCAACTCAAAATATTGCAAAAATACCTTTGTTTACACACCAGAAATTTTTTTGTGCAACTGATTGCATCCCGTAAATTCAGATACCTTTTCCCTCAAAAATCGCAGAAATACAATTGTTTGCACATAGGATAATTTTTTGTGTGAAGTGAAGCGTCTATTGAATTCTTTGTTGTCGAAAATTCAATAGGCGCGATCAGTTTACACAAAACCTTTTTGCGACAAAAAATCTGGGAAATTCGTTTGTTTACACTAGGAATTATTTTTTGTCTAAAGTGACGGCATCCATTGAATAACCTCCAGTCCAGAATCCCTCCCACCAAAAAATCATAAAATACGCTTGTTTACATCCGGGTTAATTTTTTTATGTTAAGTGGCCGCATCCATTGAATTTCTGCCTCGGTCGATAACTCCTCGTACCAAAAAGTCGGGAAACTCGTTTGTTCACATTTGCGATATTTTTTTGTGTGACGTGACTCAATCCATTGAACTCTTTATAGCCGGTAACCACTCTCCAAAAAATCGCAGGAATACAGTTGTCTACATATAAGACAATTTTTGTGTAAAGTAATCGCGTCTATTTAGTTCACTGTGGTCGAAAACCGTTTCCAAGATATAATCGCGGAAATACTTTTAGTTACACTCGTGATAATTTTTTTGTGTAATGTGACCGAATCCATTGAATAATCCCTAAATCGAAAGCTCCTTCCACCAAAAAATTACAAAATACGCTTGTTTACACCCAGGATAATTTTTTGTGTAAAGTGATCGTATCTATTATATTCCCTGTGGTCGAGGTCCCTTTCACCAACAAAATAAAACTACATCTGTTTCACCAAAAAATGATAGGGGATTTTCTCTAACTTTGGTGACTCATGTAATTTGACCAAATCAGGATTTTCAAAAAATAAAAAAGTGTTTCGAGTGAACACTTCATAGATGCACGGGTAAAAGCATGAAGGTCCAAGGATGCACATGCATTTAGGAACCTGCGGCACATGGGGGCCCTAAAAAAGCCGATTTTTGCATGTTTTTGGTGCCGCACTGAGCACCATCTGAATATAGATCCCCAATGACCTTTGACACCCCATGTTTGACTATAGGACGGATATTATGCAAAAAACCACATGTCTCTATCTATAACCGTTTTTGCTCTAGGGGGGTTAGTCAGGTTTTAGAGGGCCAAGTATACCATACCAAGTGTGCGCCACCTATGACAGGTTGATGATACCCACTACCTATCATTATTGCATGAGACATACATACAAGGTCTACTCAGGCAACATGGGTAAAAAGGAAAATTTGAAGAAGCAGGCCCAAGCTTTATGCTTATAACTGGCCATGATACATAGGTTAACAAAAAAAAATCAAAGCTAACATATTGATAATATAGTTGCCATGGTTTTTTTTGCACAGGCCAGGTTGCAATGTGCAACTTCGGGAAAAATTTTGGTTGCACAGATAAATTTTTAGTTGCTCACTCTAAAACCGATAAATTTGCTTAAATTTATCGGAAAAACCACCGCAAACTAGTTTTCTTGACATTTCATTCGATCCGCGTCGGTTTTAGGCATTTAAAACCCAATTTTTTGAGTTTTGGAGACCAAATGAAAAAGTTAATATGACTAGACTAGAGTAATTAGTTCGGCGCGTAGCGCCGAAAACAATATTCTGGAACGCTGGAAAATGAATCTTTTCACCTTTTATTTCCCAGACAGAAGGTTTGATTTCTCAGTATTTAATGAATTTTCAGTGGGACAAACTGAAATCCAAAAACTAGGCAAGCGGCTTTCAACCGCCAAAAATTCCTAGCATTGTCTTACACTCAAAATGTTTGGTATTACTGCAGCTGGTGCACACCACCGTTTTTTTTCCTCGAAGATTTTTTCCACATGAGAACCGGACCCAAAATTTTTTTCCTCATTTTCCAAAAATTTTCCTCATTTTTAAAAACGTTTATAATGTGGCTACGGATGCTTTTTTATGCATTTTAGGAGCATACCCAAGCATTTTGTTGTATTTGGAGTCAGAAATCTGCAAAAATGAGGGAAAAATTGAGAAAATTCTGGTTATGTTAGCCAAGATGAGCTCATGAAGAATATATTGGTGTTCTACAGGAGCGGATAAAGCATGTTAACGTTAGAGTTCTCATGAATTTATCCGTCATTGACATTTCTGTGGTTCCGATTAGAATCATCCACTTTTATTTAGTCCTTGGTCCGGCACGGAGCGCCAGAAATTTTTTTGGATTTTCACCTTCTAAAACGTTAGAAAATAAAGCTTCACAACGTTGAGAAATGAATTAAAATCAAATTGATGAAGTGTAATTTGTTTTCGGGTTTTTATATTCTAAAACGCTGGAAAAAAAATCTCTCCAGCAGATATTCGTGAACAGAAGTTCTGAAATCGCAGTATAGAATGATGACCTCAATTTTCATCTTCAGTAAACGCAAAAGTTCAGGTTACAAATGTTTAAAAAATTCCAAGCGTCGATAGAAAAAATTGACAGAATTGATGAAAAATCTCTAATTTTGGCGACATAATCAACTGTTAATGATTAGAAAATGAAACGAGCTCACTTGATTTATTCAAACTGTTGTCGAAGTAGATATGCTAAAAAAGTCGAAGTAGATATGCTAACGGCCGCGCCTGATAGAAAATAGTTATTATTATACATATGACCGGCACCTCGCGCCGAAAAATTTTGAGATTTTAATCCTTTTAAGTCCACCAAAACGCATCTTTTCGGTTTTGAATTCCCCAAAATTTTTTCCACAATGAGAACCAAACTCAAAATTTTTTTCCTCATTTCGAGATTTTTTTCCTCAAAAAACCCTATTTGAGGAAAAAATTTGAAAAAAACCCATACCTGTAAGAGGTCCGACCAGCTGGGGGGGGGGATTAAACCCGAAATTTTGGGCGACGAGGGGGTCAAAAAAGTCGAAATTTTTCCCAAAAAAGGCACTTTTTTTGCCAAGTTTTTCAATTTTTCCAAGTCTGGGTGTGGATTGGGTACACGGTTGGCCAAGTTGGAGGGTCCCACCAACTTCAGGTATGGTATTACCTAGCTCAGGCGCGGCTTTTAGCATGTCTACCTCCATTTATCACTTAATCTATAATAGTTTTCATCATCTTAAAAGGGTATCTCATTGTTTTAATTTTGTATTCTCTATTTCATCATGAGATTTAATGAAGATTCGCATTTTTTTTCTTGACACAGTTTTGAGAAAGATCAATGCGGCAAGTTTCTAAGATTTTTGATGCGATTATTTCATTTCTAATGTAAAATCAATTCAAAAGCTTTGTGAGAGCGCTATAAACCAATCGATAATTAAGAAACCTACAGTAAACAGCGACTCTCCCCCACTCGTACACACACCAGGCAAACCTACGTTATTCGATCCTACTGTAGCCATTGCGTCAAGATTTTCGCCCTACGTCATGCAACTCTTTTCACGACTACGCCTACTTAGATTATGATCTAATATTATGTGACTTTATGACGTCAATGCCTAGTTTTTATGTCTTTTTATTTATATAAATATGTCTGTTTTGTATGTTAAACTCACTTCACTTCACTATTTTATTAATAAATTTGGCTTACCTGCTTTCTCTGCTCTCCACCATCGTCGTAGGGTCGCTGGATAAATCGTCGATTGTTCCGTCCGACTTTTGGGACCATTGGAAACTGGAAAGAAGTATATTTTCGTTGCGAGACTAAGATTTTCCTTTTAAATTACCTTGGCGTTTTCCTAAATCGTTGCCGTTGCCGTTCGCCCCTTGATGTTTTCGTTTTTCGTTGACGATTCTAAAGAAGAAAGAATAATTCAAGAACGTTTTTAGTAATCAGTCCGATCTGCAGGTTATTCAGCTACAGTAACCTGTATTTTCCATTGACCCAAACATTGATAAACCTTACAAGTGGGGATTGGTGGAAGGACATCGGCTACAATCTTCGGATTCGATTTGATGTTGGAGAAGCCTGAAAATAAAGAAGAAATAAAGAAGCACGAAGGTTAACGATTTTTGACAACTTACTTGACGTTTTCAGAACTCGACGTTGACGTTTTTCTTTGAATTTGACGATTTTTCCTTGAAGAACATCTGAAGAAGAAAATTTAGAAGAAGATTTACGAATTTTGACAAATCAAGAAGATCACGTTTTAGTTGAGAATAGAGAAGCAATGGCACGACAAGAAAATTGTTTTCGGCTTAGGAATAACGCGAGAGATTCTCAGATTCAATGGAACGGTCCCCAAGAGTCCAACAGGATGGGAGGTCGCCCAACTAGCATGCTAAATACCAACTTTAACTGCGGCCGCTCATCAGGAAGGTCCTCAGATGGTGCCGTTTCTTGTTTTAAATGTGGTAGAAGTGGGCATTATTCTTCTACTTGCCCTATGCTCAAACAAAATCAAGATTCCAGATTTTCGAGTTCCCCGGGTAGCACGTGGTGTGGTGGACCGCCCCGAGTACAAATGCCAGCCCGAGGCGTTTCGAACCCTAGGAGTCCAGGAGATGCCCTTTCTGGAACCCGAGGAGTCAATGGTCAGCTTTGTCTTGCCGAGGCTAATGGGCCCAACGTGTCAGTATTTAATCCTGACACCATCCCAGAACAGTCCGATCCCTGGAATTGCGATGATTTCGATCTGTTAGGAAATTCCAATGTGAGGCCTCAGGCACATGTTTTTATGGCCCGATATAATGAATTATATTTTGGAACCGGACACTCCACATTGGTGAGTAGTGGGACAAGATCTGAAGAAATTAGCGATAATCCCACTATTGCCTCCCACGGGTATACTGGCAATTATTTAGATAATGAAGACCCAGAACATTTAGAAAATGATCATTTAGAAAATGGTTCAGATGGAACCTCTGATTTTAATGAAACTTCTGATTTCGACTGTTATGAAGATAGACGGCGCCGTCAATGATTTGAAAATTCTGGGCAAGTCGAATCAGTTAATGTTTTCATGAATACAGCTCAGACTGGAGGTTATAATTCCGACCGTCCCTCTGGAAGCCGCCCCGTGGGTGAAGTTTATTTTAGAATTTTGAATGGGCCCGCTGCAGCTAGTATTTGTAATTTATGTAATATTTCGAATTGTATGCATATGCAAGGATTTGGAAGCCAGTCACGACAAGGAGTGATCGCTAGACAAGGACCCTTGGAATTTACGACAGAAGGATGGATCAACAAGTCGGCACCATGGATCGCTTGGAGGCCCGAAGTCACCTCCCCAGAAGACCCCACGCGACATCAGTCAACTCAAACTGACTCAAGGATGGATCCAAGAAGGCTAGAAAACTCACACTTTCGATTCAGAGCAGAAGCAGTTCAAAGAAGCAGAAGTCGCAACAGAAGAAGAATTCCTCAACATAATTTTCAACGAATTTTTAGAAATTTAGTCTCACTTACTTCTTCCTATTTTTTGTTCGCCGCTATATTGTTGCTTTCTTTTCTCGTCGGCTATTCGTTCGGCCACCCTTTCTTCCAGTGTGGCGTTTCGCAAGGCACTCATGCCTTGATAGTCCCGACAACGACGTGATATCGATTTTCGCCACTGACCGTAGCTGAAAAACGTGAAATCAAATTGCAACATTTGGTCCACGAGGGGACATTTGAATCAAATTATAGCCAGTCAATTTATTTTACGAAACCGAACCGTTTATACAACCACAGAAGTTCTATTTCAAAAAGCAGAAAATGGGGAAAAACCTATTGTCCAAGCCAGTAGAAGTTTAACAAAGGTGGAAAGAAACTACGTAATCACGGAACAGGAAGCTTTGGCCATAGTTCGGGCCGTGAGATATTTTTGTCATTATTTGTATGGGCAGTGCGTCACCGTTTCTATGAAGCATTCAGTCCTACAAAATATTTTTTCAAAACCAAACCCTTCCAATCATATAGCTAGATGGAGACTAGTAGTGCAAGAATCTCAAGAACTCAACATTAAACATTGGGCGTGAAAAGTCAACAAAAACACAGACACTTTCTCAAGAAACCCAGCACGTGAAGAAAATGGCAAGAAAGGCGTAAAATTTCACATAAACGCGATTACACGCTCACAAACTTGTAAAAATAGGCCGAATGACTCAATTTTTGATAGCGCAGAAGCAGGTTCTGAAAAAACATCGACTATAGTAAGAACTAGACTAGATGAAACTCAAACTACACGCTCGAAAACGCCTGATAACTTCTTTCCAATTCAAGAAGACGTGAATTTTGAAGAATCTCCAACTATAGAAAGAAATACTTTCAAGAAAACTCAAGCTATAGTTACAGAAAGGGAAGGAAACAAGTCCGACGCGAGCAATATAGAAAATTTTCGCAAGGCACAAAGAAGTGATCAATTTTGTGGTCAAGTATTGGTTTATTCACAGTCTGATTACCTGCCTGAAGATCTTAAGCAAGCCAAGAAAATTGTTTCACTAGCAACTCAATTTACGATAAAGGACGAAACTCCATATTATTTGGGCGACGCGGACAAAAACGAATTGAAATTAGAAGTTCCAGTTTCGAAAAAAGAAGAAATTTTAGAAGCTTGCCATGATGACGTTTTTTCTGGACACTTTGGTTTTACGAAAACATTGGCAAAAATTCGCTTACGCTACCATTGGCCTACAGTATACCGCGACGTACGAGAACATTGCTTAAATTGTATCAGTTGCAGTATGAGAAAAACGTCCACAAAAAGAAATCGCGCCGCTCTTATGCCTATACTAGTCACAGGTCCATTTGACAGAGTGGCTATGGACATTTTAGGTCCTTTGCCTATAAGCGAAAATGGAAATGAATACGTCATTGTGTTCAGCGAATATTTAACGAAGTATGTGACGGCAGTAGTTCTACCAGAAACTACGACAGAAAAACTTGCCCAAGCTTTTATGACAGAAATAGTGCTACGTTTTGGCACACCACTAACATTACTTTCAGATAGAGGAGCGAATTTCTTATCTGATCTAATGTTACGCATTTGTGAAATATGTGCAAGGAGAAAAATAAACACGAGTCCCTACCACCCACAAACAGACGGACTAGTGGAGAGATTCAATAAAACGTTGGCTACAATTATCTCGATGTACATCAATAAAAAACACAACCATTGGGATTCTTATCTGCCCTACACGTGTTTTGCATATAACACGGCCACACAAAAATCAACAAAGTACTCACCGTTTTTTCTTCTTTTTGGCCGCCATCCAAATTTACCGATTGATGCTGCTCTTCATTTTTGGCCGGCTTTCTATGGAATTGATGTTGATGATTACGGCGACAACATCCAATGTCTTTTGTCCGACGCCTGGCAATCTGCCAAAGAAAATATAAAAATTGCACAGAACGCTCAGAAAATTGCATACGATAAAAAAGAACATGGAGAAGAATTCGCAGTAGGAGAAGAAGTTTTTAAGTATAGTCCAGTGGTGAAGCCCAAACATTCACCTAAATTTACTTTTCCATGGACAGGACCCTACGTCATCGTTGAAAAGAAACATCCAACATATTTGTTGCAATTGAAAGAAAATCCGAGCCACCCGTACGAAAAAATACATTTCAATATGTTGAAAAAGAAAAAAACAGACGACCATTTGTCCATGATTCAGACTTCGATTGTATCATCAGACCAGTCTCCAGAATTCTTATCTACATGTTTGTCCATGTGAAGAAAGAAAAAAAAGGAAAAATAGATAAGTACTTGTATATAACGCATATTATTTTTCTATATAAGTTATTGAGAAGACTCATTTTTATTCCTTTATTCAGTTGTGTACTCCGCCGCCTAAATATTTCTATATTCTTTTATCAAAGTATTTTTCATATACGCTTTTTCGGTAAATTGTTATTTTATTTATGTATTCATTTATACTTTGTTATTAACTAATTTCTACATCTGAAGAGATGCCTTTCGCTAAAAATTACAATGACGATAGCTGTTGATTGATGGTCACTTCATCACCTACAAACTTGACTGTCAACATCTAAAGAACCCAACGTTATACGAAGACTTTAAGTGAAATTGCGCCTCCCGTATCCCACGAATCTACGCGACATATAGAAAAATTGATCGCCAGTCAAAAACATCCAAAAACTTCTCGATTAGGCGATGCTTTACAGCAACCACCCCATTTGTTGCCAAAGAAAACCTAAAATTTGTCCAAATGATGACCAAAACGCCGAATATTTTCAAACCAAAACCGCCGCCATCAATGAGCAATGCCTCAGGAGGTTCCTCCTCATGCCCGTGTATGGACGAATGAACATTATTTGATCAGTCCAATACCTGAATCTTTCTTGCAATCAGTTATACCCTCGTCGACACAAAATGCACGATTGAACGTTTCCAGTTTAATGATGGCTAGCGCCAAAGGTAAATTGCCTCCATTGTCAAATGTTCCCGATTCGATTAATAATAGCTTAATCAAAGTCGCACCGACTCCCGCCGTTGCCCTATGGTTGCTTCCCAAGTTCCCTCAACATCATCTGTGGATAAAATCAACATCGAGGGGCCTAAAATCATTTCATCCCAAACCCAATCTCAACCTACGATTTATTCCCGGGAGCCATTTACAGAATCGATGGCCGCTTTCATTTTCCGCTATACACCGCCATACTACACGGAAATGATGCCCAACGCCAACGAATTAGTCGAACATCGAAGCGTCCACTTACGAATCCAATTGTGACGCGATCCCCGGTTATTACCCGAACAAATTGATGCCCTAATGGCCAAATTTTACAATATACTTACGAGAGCCGCATCATTCGTCATCCTCGTCCCCAAATCATCATCCCAAAATCGTTGTTACCGTTGATTAATTCGTCGTCGTCGCTTTGTTCCAAATTTTTGTCGCCCCATCATCGAATCATCGCCAATTTCGCAAGTAACCGTCGTCCTTTTTCATTGAATTTTTGTCGATTTATTGCGTCGTATATATATGAAAAAAAACACAACCGAACACACCGTCTTAATTTTTGGTTATTTACAAATTTGTAAAATTTAAATCTATGCGAAATGGGACAATTATAAAACAGAACAGGAAAAATAATAAAGAAAAACCGGAACGTAAAATTGGAGAAAATGGAAGACAAAAAAAAGAACGAAGAAAATTATAAAGAAGAAAATTTGAGGAGTGGAGAAAACGCGAAGAGAAAATTTTTGTTTATCATTGTGAAAACACTTACCCGAATGATTCACCCTCGATTCCGTCACCGATTCGCCATCCAAACTTCGCCAAACGAGGCTGGGGGCAGCCTTTTCACCAGCGCCGGAAGAATGTGAGAGCACTATAAACCAATCGATAATTAAGAAACCTACAGTAAACAGCGACTCTCCCCCACTCGTACACACACCAGGCAAACCTACGTTATCCGATCCTACTGTAGCCATTGCGTCAAGATTTTCGCCCTACGTCATGCAACTCTTTTTACGACTACGCCTACTTAGATTATGATCTAATATTATGTGACTTTATGACGTCAATGCCTAGTTTTTATGTCTTTTTATTTATATAAATATGTCTGTTTTGTATGTTAAAATCACTTCACTTCACTATTTTATTAATAAATTTGGCTTACCTGCTTTCTCTGCTCTTCACCATCGTCGTAGGGTCGCTGGATAAATCGTCGATTGTTCCGTCCGGCTTTTGTGACCATTGGAAACTGGAAAGAAGTATATTTTCGTTGCGAGACTAAGATTTTCCTTTTAAATTACCTTGGCGTTTTCCTAAATCGTTGCCGTTGCCGTTCGCCCCTTGACGTTTTCGGTTTTCGTTGACGATTCTAAAGAAGAAAGAATAATTCAAGAACGTTTTTAGTAATCAGTCCGATCTGCAGGTTATTCAGCTACAGTAACCTGTATTTTCCATTGACCCAAACATTGATAAACCTTACAGCTTCATGGAAGCCTTTCGGAAATTTATACTCTTCTTACTCATGTGTTTTCGACCAAGTTCATGAGCTTTACAAATAAATAACTGGTTTCAAACTTTTTCGAATAGAATTCTAGAAATTACGACTTTTGAACTCAAAATTCGAATCCAGTTCTTGAAATAAATGTTAGGAAAACTGATTTTCCAGCGTCGCTGAATGTCAATATCCAAAAAAATTTCGGGCGCTTCGGGCCGGAAAGATTAACATCTTTTTTGGGCTCTCACTTCACTTGTCACCATAGAGGATGGAATAATTCAAGTATAACATATTTTCTCATTCTTCACGAAAAATCACTTTTCGGTGTTTAACATGATGCTAGACATCATTCTGAACTCGAAATAAGTGGTGCTCATGAACTCCAGTTGTATAGTTATCATTTTCATTTACTTATTATCATTAACCACCCTACGGCACCATACGTCGTGAAGTTTAGCAGCCACTCATCCAGGCGCCGTACGGCACCGCACGGCGTGTGCGGCGAAGTATAGCAGCGCAATGTGGTGAACTAAACTAGTACCATACTGTACAGTGCGGTACGGCGAAGTATAGTTGGCCCCTAAGGGTATCAGAAAATGGTTTCAGTTTCAGATATAAGGTTACTTTCACAAAAGGCACAGAAAATATGATTGAAATATAACAAAGCCGTAAAAAACAAAGTGAATTGAATAAGTTTTATTGTTAAATGAAATAATTGATAAAGTGAAAAATTCACATTCAAATTTTCAATTATAATCTCTTGGAAAACGTGACTGCATTTCAGGCTTTTTTGGTTTGTAAACCGGGAGCCAAATAGCTCCTAGGTCTAAATTTTTAGGTGCCAAATTGAAATTTTGGGAGCCAAAAATTTTCAATTGAAGAATATCGAAAAACGGGCTTGTGGTACACTGTAGAACGTACGGTATAATTAAATTATACAGATATTCAATCAGTTGATACGAGTTTACGAAAATTGCTGTTCAGAATTCGATTTCCACCCAGGGTTTTCAGTTACATGCTTCTTTCTACGTGTACAAACATCGTCGGAGAAATCTTTGTGCAAAGGAAATTTTTTATGCAAAAAACACGATATTTCGTTTATTTTTGTACAAACCTTCTTCCAAGATAACACGTGAGTTCATTTGTTTCCGACTCCAAAGTACAGGTTTTTGAAATTGCAGCTTCATCGTTTTCCTATATCTTTCCGGCGCTATGCAACGAATTTTTTTCAGATTTTGACACTCAAAATGCTGGAAAATCAATTTAAGGATAACTTATTCGATCAACATACAAGTTTGGAAAACATGTATTATATAATTCCACAAAATATGTTCATACTTTCATAAGTTTAACAAATTCAAATTAAGCTTGAAATTTATGAAAATCACCTCCATTATGATCATGAATTAAAACACGGCTTCATATTTGAAATTTTGACTTGTAGAAAAACAGTGAATAGAATAATTTGAAAAATTATATATCTAAAATTTTCAATGTTTTATGATTTTGAAGCCTGTAAAACACTTACTTAAAATCTAAAATTGAATGAAAATAACTACAGTTCACTATAATATAAATGAATAAGTCAAAATTTTAGGAGCCAAAATGGCTCCTAGACCTAAAATTTTAGGAGCCATTTACAAACTTTTAGGGGCCCAGGCCCCTAAAATGACTAAAAAAAAGCCTGCTGCATTTTGAAACCAAATGGTTGTTTTGGTATTGGGTATATTTGGAAATTATTGATGTAAAAGTGACTGGCAGGGCCTCATCTGCTAGTCACAGCAGGCACCTCTTGTAGGCTGAGGTTGCCTGGACAGTAAGAGGCTATGGGCAGTTGAAACAAATGGAAACAGTTTGCTTGTCACTGCACTATGTTGCTCATTATTGTCCTTTGCCTGCCAAATTTGGCACCCTTCCTGCAGGAGTGAGTCGCCATGATCTGTCTACCACTAAAGGATGCACAGATACTTAATTAGTAATTTGTCTATTAGCATCGATCTCACGAAGAGAAAAAATGCCTAAATCCATTCGGACTAGTGGTATAACATGACTTTTATGCTAATGACATGCGCAATAAATAAAATCTGAGTCAGGTCAAGTCCTCTCAGGCGTCAAAATTTGCTTATTTTTGCTCCAATTTTTAACAACAAAATCAAATTATGTGGTGGGGAGGGAATGTCATGAGACAGAACAAGACTGATGTATATGTGAGGAACTGTCATTAAATTATGATTGGAGGATCATGCTAATAATGCTGGTTGCCGGGCAAGTTTTTGCAGGGCCCACCTCCATCCATGTGCATGTATGGTTTTGACCAAATCACAAATAATTATTGCCAACTTCTTGATTTACCCAACAAAGCCACATTACAATCATCACTGGTGAAATATGTCTTTCCATAAAGGAATAGACCAACTTGTTCAAACTTTCTCCTCATGATTTGTTGACAGTCTATAAAGAAGATTCTTTAGTCACAGTTTTTCTAATTTTATCACTATTTTCCTCCTGTGAGAATATTATTAATTGTCATGGCAAATGATAATTAGATTGAAAATAGAAATTAGCATCTCTTCGTCACCGAAAGATAGACACTGTTGAGCTTAGGAATAAAGTTCTTTCTTTGGTTGACAGTGTCCTTTTGATCATCCACTTCAATCCAGGCATCAGTTGGTGTCCTGATCATGCAGATAAAAGGCCCAGCATTCATTGATTCACCATGTCATCGAACTGCAGCAATTGTTTAGTAAGGCTTTCCAAAAATAATCATTCGATTAGCCAGGAATCCATTAATGGAACAATGTTTGTTTATATTATTAATGAATGAATTGAGATAAATCAATAAATAAGGAGACTGATGATCAATATCAGTGGTAACAATAAAATTTTGGTCTGAGCCACATTCTCGGCAATAATAATTATCACTGCTTTCCATAGAATTCTGCATTAAATCTTTAAACTGAATAGCAGTTTGCTGTATTTCATGGCAAATTAAAGCTGGATTTAGACGTAAAATATTTTCCGAGTAATTTTCAATGATTCGTAAATGATTGCGACTTCAGCATTTTCCTTTTGTTGTCTTTGTAAAGGAAACAGATCTTGTTGCATCATCCCCAATTTGTTGCGAAAAATCAGCAAGGAAAAAATGCATCCTGTTGTTCATGCAGGGAATATGGCCCATTGACTAAATTGTGCAAATGTCTTGTGCTGACTCCTTGTTGTTTAGAGGTATAGCTTCTATAAAGATCTATTTGATTGGCAAAGATCTGATGTTCCTTGAATTTGTTGAAATGAGTCAATCATTTGTGTCATTTGGAGCAATCCTTGTGTAATTGCATTAGCGTAACAAGAAACACCATCCCTGTTTGGCAGTTTCAAGAAATAAATTTCTTCCACACTTAGTTGAACATTCCGTTTTTTTGCTGGAGGTGGTTGCACATTCAATGATTCATGAATCTGATCTGAAACATCAATTTTCCTTTTACGTATGATAACATGATATTTTTCAGGCAATTGATTGAAGCATTTATATTCTGACAGACCAATTGTAGATCGTAGACGATTGTATTCCATAATTGGTTTTTGATTGTATAATAATTTGCTTGGATTGAAATCGATTAGAAACAAATTGTTTAGTGTTTTTACACGTGAGAGGGCAACATATGCCATGCCATCTTCAAAGCAATCAGCAATTCCAACCATTGCATTGCATGATGTTGGACCTTGACATTTATGTATTGTCGTCGCATATGAAAGACAAATGGGAAATTGCGAACGGTGCATGCTCACATTTGCCGATACTTCAAATGCAACATTGACTCATTCAATTCGAAGAACTTTATTGATGCTGTCGAATTTAATCATCAAAGCTGATACTCTTCTGTTTGGTTGTGAAATTCTGTCAACAACACGTCCTAAAGATCCATTGACCAAACCCTTACAACATCAAAATTACCTCGCAACATAACTCTGGCATTAACACCAACAGTTAAAATTTCTTCCAAGCCAGCAGTGTCAGAAGCTTTTTTTCTGCATTCAGCAGTTGTCTTCAATTTCTTTGCAGTTTTCTTTTTTTGTTCACCATCTTGGTGAGTGTCTTCAGCATTGACATTAACCATTTCAATTTCTTCACTCTTTAGCATCAGCTTATTGAATTCTTCCACTTTGACATTCGTCAGTAGAAGACAAATTGCACCACTATCTTTCCTATAAACTGTTTTACAATAGTATTCACTAGCTTCTTTCAAAGAACAACTTTCTGATTTGATAAATCGAGTCTTGAATGCTTCAATATCACTTTCAGTCGGTGATCCAACACCAACTCTCGCTAACATGCTTGCATACGTCATATCTCCTTGTTGTCTTTGGTTGATTGTCAATTCTTGATACTGAAAATTTTTCTATGGATTTGGATTTAAAATTGTGCCAAAGTATTTCTTGTTTTCTTTTTGATCCATATCTTCAAATATGAACTTGGCATTTATGGGTCGTAATTGAAGCAAATCACCAAAAAATACAATGTTTTTTGATCCAAATGATATTTCATTTGAATAGCAACATTCACAAAGACATCGATCAATCATGCTCAATGTGGCTGATGATATCATTGAAAATTCATCAACTATAATAAGTTTCAAGTCTGACCATTGCATTTCAAAGTATTTCTTGTCCACATCAGAAAGTGACCAATATCCTAGAATACCAGTATGTTGAACAGGCAATTTAAAGAATCGATGTAAAGTTTGGCCTCTAATATTGAATGCTCCAATACCGGTTGGTGCCAGTACAGCAACACTGTCTGATGCTCCATTGTTCAGAAGTAGAATTTGTTCACGAAGCACATCAATTAAAAAGCTTTTTCCAGTGCCAGCAACACCACTCACTATAAGATTTAATGGTTTGATTAATTCATTAATTTTACTTTTTCATACATTGTCACATTGCCCATTGATAAATATGTCTTGCTGCTTTATATGGTAAACAACCATATTGTAAACTTTCATTTGATCATCATTGAGCTTCGAAATTTTCTTGATTAGTTCAGCTTCATCTACAATAATATGGTCAGGAATGGCTATTTCTTCAAATTTGTCTGATAATACTTCTGCATCTAGTATATCATGATGTTCTTCTTTATTGACATAATTTTTGTCTTCTGACTTATTTTCAGCAGCTTTGTCTAAAATTTCATCCCGAAGCAATAGATGTCGTTTTCTTCCATCATATTCTAACATTTCAGGGTACATTGATTTGTAGAATTCTACTGCTTCACTATAAGTTTTTTTGTCACCAATTAATTCTCTTCCTTCCCCCATGGCATGAAAAGTAATAATAAGGATCGACTATAATTTTCTTTGCCATCATCAGTTTTCAAATTGTAGCTTGCAGTCTTTATCACTAATTCTTTCATTCTTTTGCGTACAATTCCAAGATTATTTTTCATTGCCCATTGATTAGGTTTGTTATTACAATCATTGGTATCAGCATTTGGCATTGTTTCGTACCATTTGGCAAATTCATATAAACTGACAGTTTCTATTAAATCAGGTCGATCTGGGTGGGATACCGACAATTCGGCCCCAGTAATTCGCCCCCAGACAATTCGCCCCCAACACAATTCGCCCCTGAGCAATTTGCCCCCGGACCATTCGGCCCCGGACAATTCGCCCCTGAGCAAATCGCCCCCCCCCCACAACCCTCCCCCAGTAATTGGCCCCCAATTCACTGTTTTTTAATTTAAAAAATTCACATTTAAAAATAATTCCACTAGGTTGTTAGCAGTTATGTAATAGCATTTCTACACAATCTATACACAATACCTATAGATTTTTCCCAGCCAAAATAGCATGTTTATTTAAGAATTCTGCATGCAAGTATTATGTACAAGAAGAAAGATCTACAGTATAGTTCCCCAGGGTCAGATTTTTTAGGTAAGGGTAAAGTTGAAAATTTGCGGGGTAGTGTAGCTAAATGTCCACTAAACACGCCATTTTGTCTTAAAATTTGGCAACTAGTGATCAATTTTTAGGACATTAGGCAGGGGTAATACCCCCCTCATACCCCTCCCTATGGGGTAGTCTGATCTACAGCAATGTTCCAAATAAATGTCCATGAATAATTTTTTTAAATTTTCTTTGAATTTAAGATTTTTTTACTGATGCGGTTAGTACCAAGTCAGTTTAAGCATTTTTTACTCGTACAGTCAGCATTACAGGGTTTGAGCAGGTGGCCGAGTTCATAATGAAAGCTTGCAGCTAAAGTTTATCCGACTGAAAATAATCAATTTCCACCAAAAATTTGTGAAAAATCTCAACATTGGCAATTTGAAAATTTATATTTTTTCAAGTTTGTAATGATGGTGTCCAAATCCCCAGAAACCACGTCAAATTTTAGTCCAATGGCGTGAATACCTGGGAGAATTTACGCAGAACTGTAATTTGTAACACGGATATCATAGGCAGAATTGCGAGTCATTTATGTTCTCCGATCTGCATTTGTTTTTTATGTTTTTTGTTCCTTTTTTTGTTTAATTTTTTTCTTGTATTCCTTTTTTTGTCCTTCATCATTCTTGTTTAGTTTCTTCTACATTTTTTTGATTAATTTTTACTCATTCTCCTTTTCTGATTTTTTCCTTTGTTTTTCTTCTGTTTTTTATACTTTTATTCTTTTTTGTTCTTGGTACACCGAAAAGTTGTCACGAAAAAGATGGTGAAGAACACGATAGAGTCACACGATCTTAATTGCTCTCCATAGATCCCGATAAAAATTTACAAGAAATAAAGCTGGAAAAAGAAAATCTGGAGATATATTACATAACATATCATGGAGTTGCTTTTAAATCTAAAAATAGGTAAGTATAGTACCAGGGGCGAATTACTGGGGGCGAATTGTGCAGGTGTTGTATTTTAAAATAAGTCGGGGCTTTGAGTTTCAGGCAGGATTGGGACCCCAGGGTTCGTCCTTAATGTACGTATTTCCCACGCCCACGCTTACCCGATTAACTTAATTAATAGTACTTAAACCCGACACTAATAACCCTACCAATCAAGGAAAAGTTACTTCCTTAATTGTCTCCCAAAATAAGATAAACACAAGAAAGAAAAATCCTTTCTTCAATTTCATCTTAGGCAATAAAGAAAACACTTACTTACAAACGCAGCTGGGCGAGAGTATAACAGGAGAGAGCCAGCACACGCCTACCAACGTGCACTACAGTAAGACGGCTGTTGATGGTCTGTGTTGCTCGCTCCACTTGATACTTGCGGGCCTCATGCGTGGATTGACAAAACATGGCAAAATCGGCGGAAAACACACTACAACACCCCTCCCCCCTTGCGGTAGATCGCCCTAAGTGATCGTCAAGAAATAACCAAAAGATGCAAGGGGAAGGGAACCGCCACTACAGGCCGTCACCGGGGTGGCCGAAGGGATCTTTGGTATCACACAGTGGGGCCGATGGAGTCGTTGGGGTTGTTTGAGCCAATTTTGGGCGGCGTGTAGGGTGAGACCTCCCAACCCGAGTTGCAATTAGTGAGGCTGTAAGTTCAGCAACGCCGCTGCTCGTGTTGTCACTCCCTCCGCACCGATATACTGGAGCACACCAGCATAGGACGCCATGCAGATGGGAAGGTGAGGCCGGCCACTACGACGGGGGCAATAACAAAACGTGTACATGGCGGCAGAGGCGGAAAGGACAAAAACGGCGCAAGTGGGGGCATGCGGCGCTAGAACAAGTCGAGCCGTCTTACTGCGTGGTCTTAGCATCCGCTGCACGTGCCCTGGGGAAACTAGTACAAAAATAAAGCACGGCAAAAGAGATTAGAAAAACAAAACAACTGGTATGAACGAGGTTAACAAAAACAAAGAAGAAAAAAAACAAATGTTACTGTACAAAAGCTTTGAATCATTGGCGACGATGATGGCAGATATCCGACGGGGATCGAGATTGCTGGTGATTGTCACGGCAGTTGCGGTTTTCTTGGCAATAGCAGTCGTTGTGATAGCCGTGAGGGCCACGGGGATCATCATGGCCATCAAAACGAACGAACGTGAGTGGCGAGGATAGCAGCCGTAGTCGGCAGTATCCCGTCTGTGGGAAGACGAAGTGAAGGTTTGGGAACATAGCAGTGAAAGAGGATTCACCTGGGGGGGGGGGGTGGGAGCTGCATGGCGATCAAAGAGGGGCAGTCCGAGGGTAACCCTGTTGATGGCAATGGTCTTTGTAGCAGCAAGTTCCACCAGGCAGAAAAATTGTGCCGATGCAGCAGGGGCATGGGATGGTCAGTTTTGCTATGGTATTGGAGGTAGATTTGTTGAATGTCGGTGATTTCCAGGGGTTGTTCAAATGGCGAATATTGCGAGTAGGCCATCCAGCTGTCCATCAAATGGACAGCAGTGTTGTAGGCTTGCAATAGACAGGACAGGTTGCTTAGGCCTCACGCTTCATACAAAAAGAGTGCCAGGTGGGCAGTGTGGACGGCCTCAACTACGCCGAGTTCTTCGGCCCAGAGGCCGGCGACCTATCGCAGAATTAGCCCGGCAATGTCAGGCAATACTGGTAGTTGTTGTTCTTGATATGTAGTGCGATAGTGAGCCCGGAAATATTGATATAACGCCAGCGAAGCATTTGTTGCATGAATGTGAACTGCCATGGTGGCGCCAACGCCAAGGCGGCCGAAAAAATTGATCAAAACCATCTCATGCAAGGTTTGTGGTGAGAAAAACTCGATGGAAGGATCGATACGGGGCGGATGACGTGGTGTTGCCAGCATAATACAGTGTGGTGAGTCCATGGTTCGGAAACGTGTGTAATTGGGCAAACTTGTCGCTTTGCTGGGCAAACGCGGTTGGAAACATTGTGTCGTGGGACAGCTCCGAGTACTGGTGGGGTCGTAATGATCAAGGATGGTTGAGCGCGCCTAGTGGGTTGAACCAACATCAGGGCCGTAGGCGGCAGCGATGTGGTGTGTGTTACTGTAGTTGCCGTGACGGACATCAGGGCTGTGGGAGGCAATGACGTGGCTGTAGGCGGCAGGTACATGGACAATGAGGTGGCTGGTTCCATGTCCATCGGGGGTGGCGACGGAAGCAGGACCTTGAAAACCAGTTTCAGTGGATTTTTCAAAGCTTCCAAATGTTTCTGAATTTTGGTGTCACATTGCAGTGGGCTAATATAGTCAGTCAATTGCGGTGGTGATCGGTGGAAACCGTGTTTGTACGCCTCTTTGTAGAAACTGTTTGAGTGCACCATGCACATTTGTTCGCTTTGAGTGTGGTGCAGTGGTGCATCCTTACAGCGTTCGTGTTGATGGCTGTCACGGCTTGTAGTGTGGGATTGTTGGGTTTCTTTCCTGTGGCGGTCGTCATGGGAGCGTGACTCATGACGAGAATGGTGACTATCCGATTGGCGGGCAATCGGCGTGTGTTTGGCCGGCGGTGTTGTTTTTTTTAGTCGTGACTTTCATCTGGGGTGTTGCACTAGTCTGCAAACTAGTTTGATGGGCCTTTTCATGAGCTTTTTGTTGATTGTGTTGTCCACGGCGACGGGTTGTTCTCTTGCTGGGCATCTTGCCATGCTCAGTATGCGAGGTACTGGGTGGTGGTGTTCGTCAGGTGCATGGTTCGTCCGTCGTACATGTTTTGTGAGACTTATGGTAGTCGGCTTCTTCCTGAAGGTGTTGCTTGCGTTTCAGGGAGTGTTCATAATGTCCGGGTTTTCTGAGAGGTTGGCCATGGCAGTCTAGAGCCGGTGCAGATGTGCTGGGAGCCTGTGGGGTTTGAACATCCATAGGCACCATCCACGGCAATAGAGTCGCAGGTGGTTGCAGTTGAGATACTGGCACCAGCGGCAGTGCGGTGGGTGGTTATTGTACAGCTGCTTGAGCAATAACCCGAGCTGTTTGAGCAACTTGAGGAACCGTTACAGCAGGCGTTGGTTGCGGCAGCAAAATACATTGTATCTCTTCCTTGAGTGCATCCAAATAATCCATCCAATGGTGTTCAGGGAACAACATACCAGGTGGCGGTGATGGGAAGTGGTACGGGGTGAGGGCTGCGTCCAATGCTTGCCATTGCTGATCTGAAATGATATGTTGTGAAAAATGAACAGGAGCACTATACCTAGCAGCGGCAACAGTGGCAATAATTGGAGGTCCGGGCAGAATTGCGGGAATGGCCAAATAAATGCGTGGGTCCACGGTGGGCGCCGTCGGGGGCAACATTGTTGCGGATTCGGCAGGCAGGATGTTCATTGACGTGGACTGTTTGACGGTGCTTTCTTTGGGTATATCTGTCAGCATTTGATCCATGGTGGTATTCGTTTTGGCATCCATCGCAGTGGGTTGGACCGGAGTAGATTTGTCCATGGGCACCGCGGTGAGGGTCGATATTTCATTGAGCGTCAGTTTCAAAAAATTGGTTATTTGCGTGGCCGTCGCCCTAAGATGGGCTGTGGCAGTGGGCATAGGAAGGGCCGACACATCAGTTGACGGCGGCAGCTTCGCTATATTCAAATCGAAAATCGGCATGTCCAAAGGCTCTTTGTCAGCGGGCTCTACATTGATCGCTGAAGTTGGGCGGTTGAGCAGTTCCTCAGTGGTGAGCATGTGCACGGAAGCCTTAGTGGGCAAGGGGTACGCGTACACCAGCATGGTGAATGAAAATCGATTTTGAGCAAATTGGAGTAGAAATGAAAACAGGTATGAGGATTGGCCATGTAGTCCGATTCATCGATATCGATTTGTTTGATGGTGGTTTATATTTGTAAATCCTCATCAAAAATAATCGGGCGAAGAACCAACCGGTTACAGACGTAGGTACCGTGTTCCCTGCTGAAAGATGGTTCTCTCTCTGGTATCAGGCCAAAAGCGTGGCCAATGGCATGCAAGTTGTTAGGCCTCGAAACCAATCGCCATCCACCTGCAAAAGACTAAGAATGGTGGAGGAGAGATAACGATAATGGGTACCCTGGTAGGTTCAATCACAGAGCAGTTGGTCGGCGGGGATGCAGTCGATCCACACATCATCAACTTCGTGCGGAATTGGTGGCAGCGCGGGGTCAGTTTCATATTGAAGGTGTTGCGGATGGCAAATTTGTACAGTGGCGAGACTGCGAAATAGAGCAATTCGATAAGGCGGTCCGTGAGTCTGCTCTTCATGGGGGAAGTAACGGCTGCTTGAAGGCGTTTTGGGTGACTGAACAATGATTGAGGTTGGAGAGATGGGTCTTCGTTGTCTGATACATCTGGCGATTTGTTCCATATTCGTCTTTCTGCTTTTTCTTCTTCTTTTTGGGCGCTTTGGGGGCCGTAGAAGCTTTGGGGGCGGTGAGAAGCTTCGGGTGTGTCGTACGCATCAATACTTTGATGATGATGCTTCGAAAACTGTTGGGCACTGTTCCTAAACAAAAAGACCGACTGTGGTCAGAGGATGTGCAATCGAACATGCAAAATTTATAGGTGGACAGAACCTTGTCTCCCATAATCGCAGGGAGGGCGATTTGCGAGATAGTGGGATAAACTTTATCAGCGGAGTCGGTAGGTAGAACATCGTGATGTTGTGAAAAGCAGCGATTAACTTTTCAATGAGGTGATTGATTTGGGCGGCGTCCAATGAGTCATGGGGAAACAACGCAGGGGTGTTGTATACTTCGGGGACGAAGCCATAACGACCAAAAGCCAAAAACCATAAAAACGGATAATAGGTGTCAAGGGCCGCGTACACAAGAACCTTGGATTGTAGGAACGATGTCACCTGGTTGTTGAAGAATCGCAAGGCAGCAGGAAATCTTAGCGTGAGTTTCGAGACATCCAGCGCCCACATGGCGGAGATGGTAGCTTTCAAGGTACGCTTTTTGGGGAAAAACTTTATCTGCAGCCAAGGCCGCCCCCAAATTTCCGGATGAGAGAAAGATCGGCGGCCGCAACATGTTTGGAGGTCTGGCGAACAGAGAGACGTACCAATCAGTGGCCCGAATCATTTGTTTGACATTATTTTCTTAAACAAGAGCGAGCGCGATATTCGGCATATGACACAGTGGGCTCCAGATCGAGGAAACCAAATGGATTCAAAAGGTTGACTGTAGAATGGAACCAAGAAAGATAGGGTGTCAATTGCTGTATGAAAAAGGAGAGCACACCCCGGGGAGACGGAGGCTTGGGTGGTGATGTCACTTTGATGAGTGCATTTTGCCAACTGGATCGGGCTAGGATAGCAAGATGACGAGAGTTGTCGTATGCAGGGGTCAAAGCAGCAGCCAGTTGTGGCGCAGTAGTTGCCACAACTTGACGATGACGGGATCACAGTGGCTGACTATGGGCTCTGGCGCGGGGCTACAGAGTGAGGAGGGTTCCCATGGGGTCTCAAGCAGAGAGAGCATGCAAAAGTAAAGCAAAGAAAGCGTTAAAAATAAAATGTACCATCGCAGCAGAAGCTCAAATCGTTCTGATGTGGCTGCTGTTCGGCCGATCGTACGTAACGTTCATTGACGTTTATAGATTGGGGGTACGGTGGGGGTTCATCGGCTGCGAAACTGGAAGAAGTTGACGGTGTTGTCATGTTGAAAAATATTTTTGAGAGTGACTGGAAAATACCACTATTGCCGATGGAAGCGAGAAATAGAAATGAAATAGTTAAAGAATAAGCCGCTGAAAGTTGAAGAAAGTGTAAAGTAGGAAAATGTAAAACTATGGTTACAACAAAGCAATACAAACACCACTATGTTAATGGGAGCTAAAATCAACCTTTCCCATTTAGTCTTATGAGAGTGAATGCGGCCAGGGTTGGGCGGAAATAAACTAAATGGCCTCGCGCAGAACAGAACCTAACATTAAAGAAGCTACCCCCTCCTAGGAGAAGGTGTTGAAAACGGGGAAGTGTGTAAGGCAATGGCGTAAAGTCGGTAAAGTTTTTTTCGCTGGTGATGCATTGGGTGGAGAGAATGTAACTAAATGGATTACACTCAATCTGTGTCACTGTCTCGTCAGCATAATCACCAGGATCTAAATTAAACAAAAGGCGGGAGTTATGTACAACTCGGGGTGATGAGTGCTGTATCACAAAAGAAAATTTCAAAGCAAACTCTGGGCGGCGTGAAGTGTCAGGCAAATGCAGTCCACCAGTTTCGAGGTCAAAGACGTCTTTGGCGGGGTGCAGTATGAATGGTTTCAGTCGCATTGTGGAAACAGTTTGCGGCCCGCCGGGTGCATCGAGGGAATCGACAGTGAGGACGTTTTTGGCTGCACAGGATGCGTTTGTGATAATAAAAGGTCTAATGAAATCGGGTTGAATTTTGTTTGCCTTTCTTGTGTTGGTCAAGAGAACAAGGTCATTGGTGGCAAAATTATGTGTTTGGGCTTTGCGATCAAAGTATTCTTTACTGACTGCAGCGGCTACATCAAGGTTAGCTTTAATTTTATTGTGCATCTTTAGTTGGGCTTGCCTGAGGATATGCTGATATGTGTCGTAATTGAGCGGCAACATGAGTCGGTGGGCGCAATCGTAGTCAAACGTGATGCACAGTTTGTAACCTCGTAATAAGCTGAATGGGGAGTGGCGCCTAGCTGTATGCGGAGTGGCATTGTATGCAAATACAGCGTATGGCAAGTAGTGCTACCAATTGTCCGGATCATCGGCGGTGTACTTCTTTAGTTGGGCAATCAATGTTTGATTGAAATGCTCGACCATTCCTTGCACTGGGGATGATACGCCATTGTCGTAACTTTTCGTATTTTGAATAGGTCCCAAATATCCTGCATGAGCTTTGATGTGAAACATCCACCTTGATCGGAAAGAAGGACAAGCCGGCTACCATGTGTGAGGACGATGTTGTTCACGAAGCATTCTAGGATTGTTGAAGCCTTTTGGTCAGGTGTGGGATGCGCGGAGACCCATTTCATAAAATAATCCTGAAAAACAATAACCTATGGACGTTTCTCACCTACCCCTGATATGTTGACATTGCGACAATCTCAAAAGGGTGCTTGGGCTGGATCCGCAACAGTGGCCGAGGCGGCGATGTGCGCGGCATCATCAATTGACAAATTTTACAGGACTTGATCCAATTGCGGACGTTTTCTTCCATGTGGGGCCACCAAAAATGAGCTATGATGGCTGCTAACGTAGGATTGGATCCTTGGTGATTCAAAATCTTTGTGCCATGGAACTGATGAAGTGTTTGATCCACCAGGGATGCGGGAATGACCAATTGCTTGATATCTTTGATTTGTTGATACAAAAGTCCATCTTCTGTGAAGAAAATTGGCGGGTGCTTCAGGATGTTGTGGATTTGGAGAGAGGTGACGAGTGTGGTGATGGCGGGATTTGCGGCCTGTGCCTGTAAGACTTCATCGTGTGAGGCGATTGTTATGGCTTCAACCAGGAGTGGGGCGGTACGGAATCAGAGAGTGTGGGTTGACTGATGGTCGTTTTGGTCTTTGCGCGGGTGACAGCATTGACATCCCCATCAATTTCCATGGGCGGCGGGGCCACTGCTGGGAGCATATCAGGTGCCCTCAGGTCAGCATCCGATAATGCACCAGCAGGACGAAAATTTTTCCCGAAAATTTTGTTTTGGTTATCTCCTGACAATCGCTTAGGGCGATCTACCGTAAGGGGGAAGGCGTGTTGTAATGTGTTTCCGCCGATTTTGCCATGTTTTGTCAATCCATGCATGAGGCCCGCAAGTACCAAGTGGAGCAAGCAACGCGGACCATCAACAGCCGTCTTACTGTAGCCCATGTCGGTACACCTGTACTGGCTCTCTCCTGTGTGCTTTTTTTCAGTGTTTTTATTACATACGTTCTCTACTAGTTATATGTTGTACTCGCTGCCTCCCTGCACACCCGTCTTTGTTTGCTTTTTTCCCTAGTGCGTGGGAGTGAATTGTGTATACTCTCGCCCAGCCGTGTTTGTAAGTAAGTGTTTACTTTATTACGTAAGATAAAATTGAAGAAAGGATTTTTCTTTCTTGTGTTTATCTTATTTTGGGAGACAATTAAGGAAGTAACTTTTCCTTGATTGGTAGGGTTATTAGTGTCGGGTTTAAGTACTATTAATTAAGTTAATCGGGTAAGCGTGGGCGTGTTAAATACATACATTAAGGACAAACCCTGGGATCCCAATCCTGCCTAAAACTCAAAGCCCCGACTTATTTTAAAATACGGGGGCGAATTGTCCGGGGTGAACTGCAGTGGGGGCGAATTACCAGGGGCGAATTGTGGGGGACGAATTGCTTGGGGCAAATTACTGGGGGCGAATTGTCCTACAACCGATCTGGATAATAATCATCTAGCATGTTGTGGCAATAAATATTTTTTGAGGGTTCTGGCAAGTCTTTAAGTTCTTCAAATGGTTTCAATTTGCGATTTTGAAATGATTTGTTGTGAGTGTTTACATAACGAACATCTGAAGATTCATAGAACTGTGGATGACCCATCAACAAAGCAGTGCATTCATGAATACTAGTTTCTCGCTTGTCCATATATTCCATTTTTCGTAATAGAGAACCAAAGGGCATATTCTTGTCTTGAATTGTATCCCAAATATCAGCATAGTTTTTCTCTGATTTCGTAATATATGATGTGATACAAGCATCTAAAATTAAACTTGGTTCTCCAATATATTGAATATCCATATTTGCTTGCCACATTGACAATAAAGCTGGATTGTAGTCATTGATAAATGTTTCATGCTTACTTCTTTTCAATTCATAAAGCTTCTTGCTTTTGAATCCAGTTTTTCTTGATTTGGCCAAATCACCTTTGCTTTTTCAATAACATAGTTGTCCATTTCACTTGATGGTATTGTTTCTTTGTCTCCTGTTTCATTTTCTTCTTCTTCTTCTTCTTCTTTTTCTCTTTCTGACAATAGTGTGTGAAATGCTGGATATTCCATCAAAATCCAAGCAGCTTCCATCTTCATCAGCCAATTGCTTCCAGCTATCAATTTGTAAATTTTTCATAATAGTGTGCAGATGCCACAAAAACGAGGCTGTACTTTTCGCAAAAACTTGATCATATCTTGACATTGATCACCTTTGTTACAGAATGGATGGCTTTTAGGACAGTGTGGGCAGGTTTTCCAAGCTAATAATTTCATATGTAATTCAAAAAATGATAACTTTTCATTAGTCAACTTCCCAATTTCAGTGTGAAGATGTTTACCCCAATTTTCTGGTATTTGACAGTTGTTGTCACATGCTCTGGCGAGATTTGTCTTGTCAAAATGTTCTTCTTTGTCTTTCAAATCTTTGGATTTAATGGTTATGATTTTTGACAAACAATATTCCACATCTTGTTGAATTGTAGGAACACCATTTATATTTTCTGTATATGCTTTTCCATCTTCCAATTCTTTTAGAAATTGTTCATAGTCTTTGTACAATTCTTTTTTGACTGTTAAAATATATTCTTCGTGAGTAGCAACATGATATTGTTGTTCACTAGAGCGATTCCAAAATAACACTAGACTTACTTTCATCTGCTTTCTGTGAAATATTAAAACGCTGTTGGCGTAACTTTTTAATAAAATTTACAATTTCTGTAATGCACTCTTGTTTTTGTATCTTCATTTTTGCTACTTCAAAACTAATTACCTGTTTTGGTTTACCTGACTGAAAATTGTGATTTTTTTCCAAATCAGTGTGGTGTGACCTTTCGTTCCTGTCGATGCTCTTTCTAAGCATATATCCTCATTGTAGACGTTTCCTTTGCCTTTTTATTCTTTCTCTTTCACAAATATTCCTTCCTCTGATTTTTTTCTAGCTTTTCTTTCCTGAAGGGACAGAGTACTAATGTTTATATTAAAGGTGTAGTAGTTTGTGCATACAGCTATTGAGTTTCAAAAATACAAAAATTGGAAAAAGAAATGAGAAAGAAAACTAGGAAAAGATGAATATTACAAGAAAACAGCAACAAAAGTGAAAAATAATGTAAAAGAAGAAAATGGTAAGAAAGTACAAACAGAATGAAGTAATTGATATTATTCTTACATGTCTATTATTATATATTTATTCTACACATTGTACTGCTTTTAAGAACGTAATGAGCCATAATAAGAATTAATATAGGGACAAGGAAATTTATTTTTATGAATTTTTTCCAATTTATCAATTACAAGTATTTATCAATTACACGTATTTATCAGTTACAGTCCCCATCGACAGTTGGGTCCCTGATCAAATTCCCCTTTTTCTAACACAATTAGGTATTTTCCAATAAACTCATACCGCTTTCTAGTGAGCCATGACCAAGCAATTAGAATTTAATCTAAGCACGTTGAAGTTTTAAATTTGGCTATCTTCACATCAAAGGAACAATAAAAACCAACCTTAAAGCTACGATTTCTCACTTTCTGTAAAATTAAAAGATACGTAAACTGCATAGTACTTAAAAAACGTCGTAAACAAAGTTTAAAGTGACCATATTAATTGAATTCCCCATCTTAACCCAAAAATATCGCGGAAATACCTTAGTTTACACCCAGGACAATTTTGTATGTAAAGTGACTGATGTTCATTGAATTCCACATGATCGGAAATTTCTCCCCCGAAAAAATTTGGAAGTATATTGGTTTGCATTGAGTTTACTTTTTATGTAAAGTTACCACATCTATTGAATTCCCCATGGTCAGTGACCCCTTCTCCAAAAATCGCGGAAATACGTTTCTTTACACTCATGATAATTTTTTGTGTGACGTAACTGCATCTATCGAATTCTCCATA
This sequence comes from Romanomermis culicivorax, assembly GCA_963922205.1. Taxonomy (NCBI): domain Eukaryota; kingdom Metazoa; phylum Nematoda; class Enoplea; order Mermithida; family Mermithidae; genus Romanomermis; species Romanomermis culicivorax. The sequence goes on from CAWUHX010000441.1 coordinate 94,241, forward strand.
GCCGAAGTCCCCCCCCCCCAAAAAAATTGCCGAAATACATTTCTTTACACTCAGGATAACTTTGTGTAAAGTGTTCGGGACAATTGAATTCTCTGTGCTGAAAAACCTCTTCCACCAAAACTTCGTGGAATTTACCTGTCGAGATATTTTTTGTGTAAAATGATCACATCCATCAATTCCCCATGGTCGAGAACCTCTCCCCTCAAAAAACCACAGAAGTATTTTGTTCTACACTCAGGATAATTTTTCGTGTAAATTAACCACATCCATTGCATTCCTTACTGTTGAAAACCTCTAATCCCAAAAAATCGCAGAAATACGTTTCTTTACACTTGGGATAATTTTTTGTGTAAAATAAATTTACTGGATTTAATCTTCACAAATCAAAAATGTCATACATCTCAAATCCAGAATCAAACTAAAGCCGTATGCATAGCTGGCCGTTTTTTGCGACCGCAAATTCTGCCGAGCAGGTCGGTTGCGGCTCTCACAATGGCGTACTTTTGTACCGTTACCAATGGTAAGCACAGTTCACCGCAATTTCAAACCAGAAATTATTCAAGAGATGCAAAATTGTTCAGGGTAAGTTGACATAATACATGCCGAAAACGAAACGTTTACCGTGCATGTTAAAAATTAATGATCATTTGAGTTTTTAAATTTTCAACTCAATTTTAATTTTTTGAACGTGTGCGTTTATTTATGGGTGAGAGAGAAACCAATTAAGGTTAAACCTTCTTCGGTTACAATTTGTATTGAGGTTTGAAAAAAATGAAAAAAATTTAAAAATGTTAAAAATTTAAATAAAAAATTTAAAAAAGTGAGTTTTAAAAAAATTGGGTATCTAGTTAATACCACGATCATATTACTTTCTGTCCACACACTGTTCACATTCTTTCAGATATATAGTGTAATTCAGCACACAATTGCATACTGTATTGATTGCGGCTACCAGAACTGCAAAAAGTACTCCACCCGAGAACTTATTGCAGGTCCATAAACCGCACTAAACCGCAATGGGGTTGTGGGTTGCAACCTGCAAAATTTTTTCCAGTTGCGGGTACTTGCGGCTCGCAATCTTTTAAAGCCCCAAAAAAGTGTGCGGGTCGCATTGTTTTTCGCTCGTTGTGGCCAACTATGCCTTTGGCTTAAGAACAAATTAAAGGCAAATGTTAATGAAGCTATCGAACGGGAGAATAATAAAAAAATATTAGAAAATCGGGGAAATTTCTTAAAAGAATTTCATCTCTGAATCACATTGGTTTTGATTCTTTTCTCATATTGCTTCTGCAATATTTGACCGATTATATTCATCCCCTCAGAATTTTCATCAGTTTTTTGACGCTTGCTTTGAAAAAAGGTTTGACGAGCATAAAATATTAAAAATTTGGTTTCATTATTTACTTTAGAAGTGTCTTTGATAATGTCAAACTCTCCTATTTTGTTCGTATTCATGTCATCGATCGTTTGGTTCCCACTAAAATCTGACGTCCTCGAGTCTGAACTTTTTTCCAGTTACGAATTTTCGACTTCAGTTAGTTTCTTTCTGGATTCTTTTTCCTCAAAATAAACTGCAAACATTAAATGAATTTTAAAATGTAAAATAGTACTTACCATGTAACTTTCTCAAATAAAAGAGCAGCATTTTTCACGAAAAACTTTAAAAACTGAAAAGTATTAACTATCCAGTGCCTAAGCCTATGCTATATACGTATAACACGCTGAGACCACGTGATTTTTTCAGTCGAGCAAGGTTTGGCGTCTCATCCATCGAATTCACCAAACACCGGAAGGATACGTTTCAGTGTTGCCAGTTTAGCGTATTCTATCTACACTGATTTAGTGCATTTTAGGCAGAGAAAAGCACTGTTGCCAGTTTAGTGTGATCTGTCTACACTAGATTTGGTGCATTTTAGGCAGAAATAACCGAGTTTTGATGTGTAGTGTAAAACTTTTTTGTCAAATTTTCGAGCTATCGACTTGAAACTTCGTCATGATAGAGATGAACTTAAGGAGTAAAGAGTAAATTTTTGATCAAAGTGCTAGCTATCTCACTCTTCACTCCAGTCCCCATTTTGGTTGATTTTTCTTCGATTTTAGTGTAGGTTTCGCCTCTCAGTTCTGAAATCTAGTATAATTGTCTGAAATCTAGTATAACGACCTGGCAACACTGCTAACCAGTGCAGTATAGTGTTGTCAAATGTCAAATGGGCATTTATTTTGCTCCAATTATAGATACCATTTTTCCCTCGTCGACAATTTCAACATGAGAACCTAGGCCAAAAATATTTTCTGCATTTCAGAAAAACGTTCCTCAAAGTTTTACTAGCAGAAAAACATATTACGTCAAAGGCAGGCTTTTTTTCATTCTTCGACCTCGAGCCAGTTGGCTTGTAGGTCCAAAATTTTACAAGCCATTTCATAATTTTACAAGCCAACTTTTTTTCATAACTTTTCATATGCATTAAAGTCACACATTCACAAGTTAATATTATTATTAACGTTATTTGCATGCTTTAGGTATAGAATGTTCTACCCAGGGGTGGAAAAACCCATTTTTCAAAATTTTGGCTTGGTGTTTTTTGGGTTTAATGTTTTTTTCTCGGTTTTTTTTGGGTTTATTAAAGGTTTTTTGGGTTTAATGTGGGTTTCATTTTTTATTCATTTTAAAACACTATCGAGATTTATATATTTGAAACATGATTACATAAAAGTTAATCAAATGCGATCAAAATTATACTGATATAAATGTGAAAAATCAAAGGCAATTTTTGCTTGTGACGTCATCTGCTGAGAATTTAGTTCTCAAAAGTGAAACTTTTTTGGGAGAAACAACTTTCAAACAGCCTAAAACAATTTTCTCAAGTCAGATAAAACATTTATATGCTTTATAATTCAAGTTGACGAAAAAAGTTTGAAAAATTCAAAAAACTGATTTTAATGAATGCCCAAAAACTCAAAAGTTGCTGGTTTTTAAATTCAGAAAACCCAAAACAAACCAAAAAATCTAAAACCCAAAAAAACCACTTTGCCAACCATGGTTCTACCGTTTATAACACATAAAAGTTGCAGTTTTTGAGGCGACAATAGGAAACTATCATTAAATGGGCAGGATTTTACTTTATGTAAATATGCTTCTTTTCAATTGATATGCAAATTTATACAAATTCAAGGTTGTTGGATGCTTCAACAAGAAGAATTAAACTGCAGAACGGGTTTCAAACCTTGGTGTTTGGGGTGACTAACAGTGTGGATTCTCCACTGCACCACTTATGGGAAAAATGATTGGGTAAAAACACGCTGCTGTAATTTTAAATATTCTTTCTCCTAAAATTGCATCAAAATAACTAATTTAAAGGGGTGCACCAGCTTCAACTCTAAAACGATAATTTCGCAGTGTAAATTATAGCAGAAAACGTAGAAAAAAATCAAAAATGGTTTTTCGAAATATTGAAAAACTGTACATGGAAAAACTGTACGATTTTGGTTATCTATTTCGGAAATTCATGACTCTGCCAGCATTAGTCACTATACTAACATGTCTAATTTCCCGCTTTCATTGTTCACATTGCCTTTTTCCAACGCATCTGTCGAGTGGGTGTTTTCTATAATGAACATTGCAAAATCAAAATTGAGGAACCCCCTCGTTTGTAACTCTGTTGATGCCATATTACTTGTTCCCTACAGTATAGCTTTACGGAATATATCTTTATCGAGTTTTAATGCATCAGATGATATGCTTAGTCATTTCAATCAGTCAATGTACAGTGATGATGCTAATAATAATAATACTAATAATAATAATACTAATAATAACAGTGATATTGAATATGAAGAAGCGTTCGATGTTGTTGATCAAATAAACGTTTGATATAGTTTATATAATGCTTTTGATGATTTATCAGTGTTTTTCATTTTAATTCAAGCTATTTTCAATGTTCTCGAGTGTCAGTAGAATTTCAGTAGAATTTTTCAAAGTCAGTAGAATTGCAGTAGAATTTCAGTTAAACAAGATGTAGTTTCAGTAGAAACTTTGTTGAACTACTTGGCAACAGTGCTTACCCTATAGAGTGGGTGTGAACCAGACGCAGTAATACTGAAATCGCTCGCGTTTGGGTCTGATATACAAGTAGGAAATATTATATTCATTGAATTCCGCACGAAGCGCCAAAAATTTTTGGCATTTTCAGCGCCTAAAACGTATAAAATTCAAGGAAATTTAATGTTTGACCAGCCAAACATTTTATGCCAATTGGTACAAACGCTCCAAAATTTTTGTGCCATTCCAAATTTTTTTGTGCCAAAAACTATGTTTTGGCACAAAAAAAACACTGACGGTAAGCTTTTTAATTTTCTTAGCTCGAAATTTCAAAATATAACTGAGACAACAATAATAAAATTTTATACAGATCAGTAAAGCATACTGTAGGTTAACAAAGAGAGGAGCTTTTGAGTGGTTCATTTTTATGGGACTTGACGTCGCTACTAAGTAGAAAAAATCATACAAAAAAACGTATCTATCATCATACCTGTACTTGAGGGGGGGTTGGGGGGGACCCCCCCAACTTGGCCAACCCTGTACCCAAAATCATTCCCCCCCCCAACCCCCCCCTCCAGTTTGGAAAAAATTAAAAAAATTTTCAAAAAGTGTATGTTTTTTGGACTTTTTTCGGAAAAATTTCGACTTTTTCCTACCCCCCCAAAATTGCGGATTTACCCCCCCCCCCCCAACTGGTCGGAGGTCTTACAGGTATGTCTATCATGCAAGCGAGACAGAATACTATATATATAATAAGGCCCATTTGCTGTAGTTATAGCTCGTAGACAGATTTGAAAAGCAAAAATTTGGAAACATCTGAAATGTCTACTTCAACTGCAGTTTGTAATATTAATAACATATGTAATAATCTATCAATTTAAAACCCTCTTATCGAAAACGGTATGCCTGAAAATTGTGTCATTTCAACTTCTCTGCATATGTATATATGTGATGCATTGATACAATTCTGTAGTTGATTTCTTTTGAGTTTTGAGTACGTACATTGTGTACTGTATATTTCTTTTTATTTGTAATTTTTCTTCTTTTCCTTGAATTTATCCCTTAGTATCGCATGCTCTGTTCCATTTTTACTTTTCCTGTGTTCTTCACTAATGGTTTCTTTTTTATGTGCCCACTATTACTGTATTTCTATTGCTAAATAGGGATTTCCTATAGCATAAAATAATGACACTTCTGATAAGATTAATACTTCTAGCCATACCTGTACTTGGGGGGGGGTTGGGGGGGGACCCCCCCCCAACTTGACCAACCCTGTACCCAAAATCATTTCCCCCCAACCCCCCCAGTTTGGAAAAAAAATTTCAAAAAAGTGTATGTTTTTTGGCCTTTTTTGAGAAAAATTTCGATTTTTTCCTACCCCCCCGCCAACTGGTCGAAGGTCTTACAGGTATGCTTCTAGCTGCCATTTTACGGCTCCCTGACTAGTTTTAGATGATACAGGGAGCTTCCAGCAGTTTTTTAATAGTTATTTTGATGTACCAAACATTCTAAAGAATTAAACCAGAAAAAAGCACTAAAAAAAATAGAAAAACAAAAAAAAACCCATTAAAAAACCAAAAAGTCGAAATTTCAAAAGTTTGGTTTTTGCCAACCCTGAATAATTGTGCCAAAAATGTTAATTTTTTTTTGTTTGAATCAAACACCAAAAATACAAGTTTCGGTTTCTCCAACTGAATGAACAGAGAAAGTTTACAATTTCTATCCTTTCACCAGTCATTGACAATCTCAAAGTCTATTGCGATAATACAAATATACTATTCGAATTGAATCCGCTCGCGTTCGAGAGAAAGAAAAGTACTTAATATTAAACTCATTGAATCAGCGCGAAGCGCCGAAAATTTTTTGCGTTTTCAGCCCCTAAAATGACTAAAAATTAAGGTAATTTAGCCTTAAACCAGTCAAAAAATTTGTGCCAATTGGCACAAACGATCAAAATTTTTTGTGCCATTCCAAATTTTTTTGTGCCAAAAACCATGTTTTGGCACAAAAAAAACACTGGGCCCTATATTAGCAGGCACCAGGGTTTTTTTGCACACAGCGCAACCAAATTTCGGGCTGTGCAACCAAATTTTTTCTGCCAAGTCGCACAGTGCAACTTGAGGCCTGACTGCTCTTTTGATGGGTTTTCTGTCCAGAGATGCATTTTTATGCATCCTAAAATGGAAAAAAGTGAAAATCTTCCGGCGCTTAGCGCCGGGTTTCAATTCATTTATAATTTTCTATTTTATTCTAGTGCGCGGTTAGAAAAGGTCAATCTAGTTAGTGCTTAAAGGTTCTAATTATCATCATATTATGTTTAAATGTTTGATCCTGTACGTACTTGTAAGACCTCCGACCAGTTGGGGGGGGGGGGGTAGAAAAAAGTCGAAATTTTTCCCCAAAAAGGCCAAACATACACTTTTTTGCAAATTTTTTCAATTTTTTCCAAACTGGGGGGGGGGTTGGATGATTTTGGGTACAGGATTGGCCAAGTTGGGGGGTTCCCCCCCAACCCCCCCCCCCAAGTACAGGTATGATCCTGTATTGTTTTTTGACGAAGTTGACGAAAACCAATATTTTTCTCTATAATTGTGTTTTTTATTGTTCTTTAGTCAAGTTTTTTAGTGTTTTGGCTTGAAAATTATAGTTTATGATTACATTTTTTTGTTTTTTGTGTTTTATTTTTTTTGTTCTCTTTTTTGTTGATTTTTTATTTTTTTGATTGCAAAATAAGAGTTCATGATGGAATTTTTGGTTTTTTGGATTTTATTTGTTTTTGTGGTTTAATTTACGTCAAAAAATGTTTTTTTACCGTAATTTTTTAATCTGTTTTTTTCGCTTTTTTGTAGTTTATTTCTACGTTTTTTAGTTTTCTGAAATTTTTTTCGGAAAAATTGTGCATTGTTATCAATTTTATGGTTTTTGTGCTGCACTTGCTTTTCATTTGTATTTGTTTTCTGTTTTTATTTTCTTGAATTAAAAAAAATTTTTTTGTTGAAAGTTTTATTTTTATTTTTTTTATTTTTAATTTTTTTGATTTCAATTTTTTTTCTAGTGGTCGAACAAATTTCAATTTTCGTATTTAACTTTGGGTCAACGTCGAATTTTACGTTCAAAAATTGTGGCAAATGTTCAATGGCCAGCTTGCCGTGTGTTTTCCCAAAAATTACATAATTGTGTGACATCTTGAACTACTATAATTTTCCAATAAAAAAACAAAAAACTTGACAACAAAAACCATATTTAAACTGACAAACAAGACAAAAGCAAAAAAAATCAAAAAATGAAAAAAACTTGACAAAAAACAAAATCAATAAAAAACAAAAACAGAGAAACGCAATTTTCAATTAAAATCAAAACTTGAAAAAATAAATCAACGAACTGAAAAAAAAACAAAAGAAAAATTTTTTAAAAATGAATAAAAACAGACAGCAAGCAAAGGACAAAGACTTGAAAGAAAATATTTAAAACTGAAAAAATAAATACATACGTGAAAGTAAAAAACAACAACTTGACAAAAATTCATAAACTGAATAAAGATAAATAAAATTGAATAAACAAAAAATAACTAAATAATCAATAAAAAACTGGAGAAAAAACAGATAAAAAAACTAAAAATAAGTAAAAAAGAAAAAATAACAAAAAGGAAAAAACATATAAGAAATACAAATAAAGAAATCGCGATTTTCAAAACTAAAAACTAAAGCTCAAAAAAAAAGAAGAAAAAATGAGTAGAAACAGACAGCTAGCAAAAGAATAGATGAATTTGGAAGAAAACACATAAAACCGAGAAAAAACAAAAAATACAATAACTAAAAAAATTAACTAAAAAAACACGAAAAAATAAGAAGAAAAAACAAATATAAAAAACCAAAAAAACAAGAAATTATAAGAAAAAAACATATAAAAAAAATTTTGCAAGGATATGTGTGGCGCCTTACCCCCTGATCTCCCGCGGGTCGTGTGGTCACGCCCAAGTTTCCCTAGGTGGTGTCCCTGCTGTTTGACGCGCTTTAAGCTTTTTGTAGCTATTTTGAAAATTGATGAGCAAGTTAATCCTTTTGCTACAGTAATTGATAATCTGGCAAATTTACTGTATATACACTCATCATTATAACGCTATAGGGTAGTGTGCACCACAAGCGTCACAGCGTAAAGCCATCAATACAGTAAATTGTTAATTTGAGCGCAAAACGTCAAACTTACCTTTAAAATCATGATAATGTCACGAACCTGAATGAAAAGCTAACTAATATATAAATAAGGCTTCTATTTACAAGCATTATGAATTGGATAGAATTATAAGCAAATTATAAAATAAAATGACTGTTTTCAATGAAAATACAACGCGCATAGTGCACAAAAACAATTACAGTATGGAAACAATGATAAAAATATATTAATTTTTCAGCAAGGATATCACTTCGATTTATTGCCGAATCTCTTTTGGGGCTTCAAATTCTGAAAAAGTGTAGGATTAATGCATATGTCAAGCTTTTTCTCAATGTTAGCAAAATTATGCTCCTACAAGCAAAAAACTGTCAAACAAAATATATTTGGTAAAGTAGGCCAAAGTTGGCACAACAGTTTTGTTTTTCCATAGCGCTATTCTTTGTCTGAGTTCTGAAAAAACCTTTTCACAGCTGTTTACAGTTCTGTATAGGTACAAAATGTTATAAGAAATGACTTTAGTAAAATTGAGTTACTGATTTGAGTAACAAGTGAATTTCCTTATTTTATTAGCAGCATAATGAGGCTGAGACATTGAACTTCCATGATTTGAAGATGCAATTATTGTATAGACTTCATTCAATCTGCTCAATGCAACTTCCACAGCTCTCGGATTAATCGATAAACTTTGACAGACACATTCCTTCATTAAAATTTTTGTCAATTTTTCCACAACCTTGACAATTTTGTCTGTTGTTTCTGCTCAAAAAATATGGACACATTCATTGGTTGATCTTTCTTCTGGCAATTCAAATTGTGGATAACATAGATTTTGTTGGTTCAATTGCAAAGAATGGATACAGTGAATATGCTTGTACGTATATCTGGCTACCAAAAAATGATTTCAATGCAAACTCAACATGATCTACATTTAAATTGACAGGCACTGATCACTGATTTTTCTAGAAATAAAATATGTACACTAAACATAGGGAAAATGAAAAATCCAAATTACTCAAAATTCTGTTCATTATTTTTTTCAGTACAAAACTGGTGAAATTTTTGTACAAGCTGTATTATAATAAAGTGCCTCACTTGACAACATAAAAAGTGTCTGGATTATTTTTCACTTTTGCTGATTTAACTTTCCAGAAAACTTTCCATCAAAAAATCGCTTTCCTAGCAGATCATTTTCTTCAGAATGCTTATGGCAGTGTAGTACATAATCTAGACAAAATTCTATGAACTTCAATGAAATAATCAAGATGAGAGTTTTCAGCATTTAAATCAGAAAAAGTCAATTATATGAAAATTTACCCTTTCTTAAGTGCCTTCAAAAATATTGTTGAGCTTTGTTCATTTTCTTGGTTGCACAAGAATCAAGCTACTGGCAATCCTCACCATGTATCATCCAATACCAAAACTGTGATAAGTAACAATTTCTTTCAATTAATGCTATACGTGGTATCCATACACACAATGTTTGATGCAAATTTTCGAAACAGTGACCTCTGGGCAATTGTTTGCAGGCCTGAAATTAAAAAAATATATTTAATCAATTTTTACCAATGGATTATGACATAATTTTGCACACAACAACCAAATTTCGGGCTGTGCAACCAAATTTTTTATGCCAAGTTGCACCGTGCAACTTGAGGCCTGACTGCTCTTATGATTAGGTTATAGGATTTTCTGTCCGGAGATGCATTTTTATGCATTCTAAAGTGGAAAAAAGTAAAAATTTTGTCGTATGCCCAAATCCACGTGGCCAGCACGTCAGAAAAATAACGCTCTGTGAGGGGATCAAACCCTCGACCTTATGCATAGAAGGCGGACATGCTATCCAACTGCGCTGAGCCACATGGATAGTTCGGAAACTGGTTGTAGTGGTGGTGGTGAGTGTGGAGCATGCCCCGTATTGAACAGCCAGACGCACCACTACAAAACCCCTCCCCCTTCGAGGAGGAAGGGCCCTGGACGGTTACCACTGTCGTATGCCCGAATCCACATGGCTGGCGCGTCAGAAAAATAACGCTCAGTGAGGGGATCGAACCCTCGACCTTCTGCATACAAGGCAGATGCGCTATCCAACTGCGCTAATTGAGCCACCTGGATGGTTCCGAAATTATGGTTGTCGTGGTGGTGGTGAGTGCGGGGCATGTCGCGTAATGAATAGCTAGATGCACCACTACAACAATTTCTATTCACTTATAATTCTTTATATTATTCTAGTGCGCGGTTAGAAAATGTCATTATAGTTAGTGCTTATAGATTCTAATTATCAACATATTATGGATGAATCTTTGATCCTGTATGGTTTTTTGACGAATTTGATGAAAACTAACATTTTCTCAGTATTTGCCCTAAATCTTTCTGTCATCTTCATAAAAATGTTGACTAGCATTTTGAGTGTAAGTCAATGCTAGAAATTCTTGCCAGTTGAAAGATCCAAGTTCTTAGTTGCTTGCTTAGTTTTTGAATTTTAGTTTTTCTGACTGAACATTGATCAACTCACTGAGAAATCAAACCTTCTGTCTGGGAAATAAACATGGAAAGATTCATTTTCCAAGGTTCTAGAATATTGAAAATCATTGGAAACTCGACTTGCAACATTTACTTGCGTAAGAAGCAGAAATCATTCAGAAATTTTTTAAAAGGAAGGTTTTGCTTATTTTAGACATGTTCTTATTTAAAAGAATGAGTACGTGTTTTTTGCGATTCTGATTGTCTGATTTGATTTGATATTACAAGATTGTTCCGCAAATTCAGGGTTTAAACTTTGAGCAAACCTGAACTTTGGCTTCCTTTTCAGTTTACTTTGAAATTATCCAAAGACGGCTTGGGTCGCGGCGCCGCCTTAGTAGCTGCTGTCGCTTCATGAATCAAAAAAGAGAATGCAAATTTGACGGACTCGGAATATATAGCTCTAAGTGTCGGCGCTCAATAATTAATTTTCCTCCTTACATGTATCTCATGTTAATTGGTAATACAAGTATCTCATGTTAATTGGTAATCTTCAACATTTTATCATAATATTTAATGAAGATTCACATTTTTTCTTTTTGAGAAAGATCAATAGGTCAAGTCTCTATGCTTTGTAATGCGATTATTTCTTTGCTAATGTAAAATCGATTCAAAAGCTTCATGGAAATATCTTTCGGAAATTTATACTCTTACTCATATATTTTCGACCAAGTTCACCAGAGTTTACAAATAAATTATACAGATTTTAAAATTTTTCAAGTAAAATTCTAGAAATTAGGACTCTTGAACACAAAATTGGAATCTAATTCTTGAAATAAATGTTCGGAAAATTGATTTTCCAGCATCCCAGAATGTCAATTTTTTTAGCTTTCACTTGTCATCATAGAGGACTTGACCATTGATTTCTGGTATAATTCATCAATTATGCTCTTGGATAGTTTGCTAGAAAATTTGGAATATTTACGGATGGCGGTGGCAATGCCGAAATTTCTCTGACGCCGGTTTTTGGGGGTTTTCATGATGAAGGGAAGAAAGAACAAGTGAAATTATGCATGGGAAAAGCGCCAAAATTTGGAAGAGCCTCAACAGCGCTGCACCCTTGGGGCGCAGCTGCTGTATCCTAAGCCTAAGGAAATTTTTAAAGGAAAAATAAACTCAAATTAGATTTCCAAATTTGTTGACTTTCAACAATAAAGCGCAATCAGTGTTTTTTTGTGCCAAAACATGGTTTTTGGCACAAAAAAATTTGCGGCGGCCACTGCCATCCGTAATTTACCCGAAAATTTGTTCAACAATGCGTGTAGATTAGGCTTTTAAGTCGAAAATTTCAATTTTTTCTCTAATTTTAATGAATTAACTTCCCTAAAAACACCGGAAGGCTTGAAAAACCTCAAAAACAGTGCGATAAAGCGTCTGGGCATTTTTAAGCCAAAAAACGAGGATTTCCACATTTGTGGAAAAAAGTTCGTGGAAAAAAACAGTGTCCAGAATAATGTGAGTTAGTTCTGTAATCAAAATGTAATCAAAAAATCGGACTTTGGATAAATATTATACATAAAAACTCGAAGACATTGTTTTCGCATGTCAAATGTCATTATGCATCCTACTTACATCGTAACGTTTCAAGAATTCACTTAATTGATGAAGTTTGATCTTGTAAATATTGAGTTATCACACGATGTGTTCCCAGTTCCCACCGAAATTTTTGTTCTACATAAAAGCTGACCGTGGTTACAAGGGTTTTTGAAATAAATATTTGAATAATTGATTTTCCAGCGTTGCAGAATGTCAATACACAAAAAAAAAATTTCGTGTGCCAAGCGCCGCAAAGATATAAACAGATTTTCGGGCCCCCACCTTTCATCAAAAAGACTTAACCTTTCGATTTCACAAATTCAAAGTCATTATTATGCCCTTTGATAGTTTGCTGGAAAATTTGTTTCACAATGCTCGTAAATTAGACTTCAATCAAACTCTAAAACTCCAACTCTTATTCAATTTAATGAATTAATTGCTCTAAAAATGTTAGAATAATTGGAACAGATCATTATAGCTCACTATGAGCATTTTAAAGCGAAAAAAACGACTTTGGGAAAACATTTCGACCCTTTTCAAGGCCGGCCGAAAAAACTAATGCCTGAAATTTTCCAGGGCTCCATCTTCCGATGAACATAATCCCGTTTCAACCCCAAGTTTTATTTCATTCCCAGATGAAACCCGGAGCACAGAGGACTTTTGCTCAGCACCGCCATTGCAGATTTGTTGGAGTCAATACTCCAGACAATGTTCCAATATTTCTCGAATTTGAAAATAAAGTTTAAAAGTTTGTTATATGAGATCTAGAAAATCGAAGTTACTGTATTGATGGCTTTACGCTGTGACGCTTGGGCAGTGTCTATTGACCGGATACGGTCAATATTTTTTCAGCTATTGACAGGATCCGGGCAGGAGAAGATGCTATGGGAGCGTGATATTGACCGGACGAAAAAAAACAGTAAGTCGATCGATCACGTGATTCAAACATGCAAAACATTAAAACATGTCGATCACACTCAGGAATATACGTTCTCTTCCTTAGCGAAAACCTCATTCGATGTATATGACGTCATGATTATGCCTGGTCGAATAAGGCGAGTACTGCGTTTTAGCGCCAACGCTATACAAAATAAAGTGCAATGGTTTTCAGCAAATCGATGTTGCAATATCCAGTTACTGTAGGTATGAAATCTATAAACACGTTTTTCATGTTTATCCCAGTGCTTCTTTATGCCAAAGTATGGTTTTTGGCACAAAAAAAATTGGAATGCACAAAAAGTTAATTGGCACAATTTTTTTGACTTTTTTGAAACTGAATATCCTTGATTTTTAGTCATCTTGGGGGACTGAAAAAGTAATATTTTCGAGGCGCTTCGCGCCCAGTCTTCTAATATTACTTTTATTTGTCTAGAACGCGAGCGAATTCTGTTTGTATGATCGCAACAGACTTGGAGATTGAGAATGACTGATGAATGAGTAGAAAGTCGTTAACTTCCTCCCCTTATTCATTCAGTGGTGATTCGGAACCGAAATTTGGTGTTTGATTCGAACAGAAAAATTAACATTGTTTTGTTGGCACAATTTTTCAACAAAAAATTTACGGAACGGGACTATCAGGAGAAAGCAATTATAGACATCGTTGAATTAATATTTACATCGGTTTTAGAAAGAAAGTCAATATAAAAGAAAGTCAAAACACAAATATTGACTGCCTGACAAATTCTATAAAAATATCTGAATTCTCGCAGCCAGGGTTGGGAAAAAACCTATTGGCTAAATTTCGGTTTTTTTAGGGTTTTTTATGGGTTTTTCTGGGTTTAATCAGGGGTTTTTCATTTCACAACTGTGGATCTGAATTAAGTATGAAAAAAAGCAAAATGCAACATATCTAAAGTTTTATTCTTCGTAATGCAAGACATTTTCATATCATTTTTCCTGATTTGAAGCAAAAATACAGATTCCTTATCACAACAAATAAAATCATAACTAGTGCACCGTCGAAAAAATTTTTGGCATTGAATTTTATGGAGACTAGCTTTTCGACTGATCCAGACAGCAATCGATTATGGAACTTGCTGTGAACAAAGCCAAATTTTGAAAAGCTACGCTCTGATGACGCAGTGGACACCAAAATGGAAAACATGTAATTCTAACATGACAAAATAAATTTCGCTTATTCGCCATTGATAGTCTTAAAAAACGTATTCTCAAGACAATTTTTTGGAATGAAGGCCACATTTTGCTTTCGGTCAACCAATATTGCATAGCAGATTTTTGGCCACTCTCCAGCATTTTGTAACGAAACGTATTTTTTTGATCATCCTCACTTGCCGAGATCATTTATTCATTGAGTTGCTTGTAAATTGTGTTTTTGCAGGCTGAAAAAAGTTTGATGTTTCTTTCTTCAACATTCATACTGCTTACAGCCAGTCAACCAAAATACTGGTTGGTGGTCTATTTTCAACCCATTTTCGAACCCAAAAGTCGTCAGCTGCCTCTTTCTCCAATGGGTATTTGCTGTCTCCCTCAAAATTTTAGGACTGCTCAAGTCGGCTCACCAAATGCTGACGGCTGTGAGCAGACTTTAGCAGTCACAAGTTATGCTGTGCAGTGTATTGCTCACTAGCACTGCTCATAAGTACTCATGACTCATGAGCAGTAAAATCTGCCTAATATTCAGATATTGCAGTTATTAAAGTTGGATCAACTCTCATTTCGATTATTAAATCAGGAAGAAACTTTATTCCTATGAACAAAATGGAAAAAAATTAATTTTTTCTTAAAAAAACCCAAAAACCCAGAATTGTCCTATTTTCCAACCCAAGAAAACCCATCAACCCGAAAACCCAATGCCCGCCAACCCTGATAAACAATGTTTCTTTCAACAAGTTTATTCAAAAACGCTTTTCAAAATCACAGTAGAAGCCCATGTAACAGATCAATCGTTTTGAATACGTACTCAGTCAAACAAATGTTGTAGTGTGTTTTCCGCCGATTTTTCATCGTTTTGTCAAAACGCGTCACAGGCCCGCAGGTGGCAAGTGGAGAGAGCAACGCGGACCACCAGTGGCCATCTTACTGTAGCGCACGACGGTACGCGTGCGCTGGTCTCTCTCTTCACTTATTCGTTAACGTATATTTTACGTGTGTTTTATTTTTCTTCACTAGTTGTGTGCCCCGCCGGCCACCACTAGTATATATTAGCAGCCTCCCACCACGCCTTTTCGTCTTTGCTCGCCCGTGCGTGGGAGTAGATTTATTATTGTTACTTTTATTTTCGCCTCGCCCGTCGCGTTTGTCACGTAAGTTTTCGTACGTTTATTGTATAGTAATAAATAGGTAGGGAAGTCCTTTCATTTTTAGTTAGTGAGAAAGAAGGGAGACGATTAAAGAAACCAGGCTTTCTTTAATTGTTGGGATAATTATTGTCGGGGTTTAAGTACTAGTAATTAGGTAATCGGGTAAACGTGGGCGTGGGACGCACGTACATTAAGGACGCAACCTCGGAATCCCAATCCTGCTTACGCCGCATCCTCTCCGCCCCGACACAAGACCAAAATACAACACAAAGAATAACAATGATCACATATTAGATCAGTCATTATTCAACTCAATCATCAGGTTTTTTTGCAAACGGAAAAATTTGGCTGCACATTTTTATTTGATCACATTAAAATCGATAAATTCGCTTAGTTTCATCAGAAAAATGATAAAAAAATCACTTCTCTTGTATTTCACTCACTTCATGTTAGTTCCAGACTGTTAGAACTGACTTTCCTGAGTTTTGAAGGAAAAATCTTGTTCGGCGCCCAGCGCCGAAAAATTTTGATTTCCAGGCCTCCAAAATGTCGGAAAATGCATTTTTCAGCACATTCTACTGCAACTGCTTATGACCGATCGCGATGTTTTCATCATTTAGTTGGCGGAAGCGTTCAAACGTTTCTCTATCATTTTCGATCTAATATATCTGGAGCCAGTAATTAGCGTGTTGTATAAGGTGCTATATGGAATAAGAAGCTCGTCGGAACCAGCTATGTATATTTCTGCAAATGATCTGCAGGTTTTAACTTTTCTGCATGTTTATTCACTTGATCAGTTAGTTTACTGTACTTTTCGTCCGGTCAATAACACACTCCCATAGCATCTTCTCCTGCCCGGATCCACCGTTTTTTTTTCCTCAAATGGGGTGTTTTGAGGAAAAAAATTTTGGGTATGGTTCTCATTGAGGAAAAAATTTTGGGGAATTCAAAACCGAAAAGATGCGTTTTGGTGAACTTAAAAGGGTCAAAATCTCAAAATTTTCCGGCGCTTTGCGCCGGTCATGGGTATAATCTTAGCTATTTTCTATCAGGCGTGGCCGTTAGCATACCTACTTCGACTTACTAAATAATTTTCAACAGTTTCCATCAATCAAATTAGCTCGTTTCATTTTCTAATCGTTAACAGTCCATTATGTCGCCCAAAATTGAGATTTTTCATCAATTCTCTCAATTTTTCCCCAGTGTTTTTTTTGTGCCAAAACGTGGTTTTTGGCACAAGAAAATTTGGAATGGCACAAAAAATTTTGAGCGTTTGTGCCAATTGGCACAAATTTTTTGGCTGGTCAAACATTAAATTTCCTTGATTTTTAGACGTTTTAGGGGCTGAAAATGCAAAAAATTTTCGGCGCTTCGCGCCGAATCAATGAATATAATATTTCCTAATCGTATATTTGACCCGAACGCAGACGATTTCTTTTCGAACAGTGTATTAGTATCGTTTCAGCAAACTTTATAGGCTGTCAAGACTGATGAGTGAAAAAAATTCTGAATATTCTCTCTTCATTCAGTCAGATTCGGATTTAAAACTGAAATTCTTACTTTTTGTGTTTGATTGATTCAAATAGAAAAATCGATATCGGTGATAATGGTTCAATGTTTCGATCGAAAATTAATACTATTTTCGACTTTATTTTCTCTATTCTTTACATGGTTGTTAAATATACATAACAATGATATTCGTTCGTAGTCGAAAATTGAATCAATTTGAACTTCCTGAACAATTCTAGAGCTATTTAAATTGTTTCAGCATTCCATTTCTTTTTGGGATTTCGTGAACTATTTTGTTGCACAGTTTTTTTTCTCACTGACATGGTTAGATGAAAAATAGGTTGGGCACGATTTTTACAAAAAAATTAATGCGTTAAACATTAACTTTTTATCAAACTTCTGGCATTCATGTCTCTAGCAAAAAAAATTTTTTGTGCCATTGGCACAAATTTTTTTGGCCTCTTGTGCCAATTGGCACAAATGTCCGTGCACAAAAAAAAATCGCTGATTTTTCCTCTCGATGCTTGGAAGTTTTTAAACGTTTCCAACCTGGACTTTTGCGTTTATTGAAGATGGAAATTGAAGACATCATTCCAGACTGCGATTTTAGAACTTCTATTCATAAATATCTGTTGGAGAGATTTATTTTCTAGCGTTTTAGAATATAAAAACCCGAAAATTTTTCCGGCGCTCCGCGCCGGAATGGGGAACAAATTACAGTTCATCAGTTTGATTTTTATCTATTTCTCAACGTTGTGAAGGTTCATTTTCCAGCGTTTTAGAAAGTGAAAATCCAAAAAATTTTTCGGCGCTCTGCGCCGGACCAAGAGCTAAATAAAATTAGATGATTCTAATCGGAACCACCAAAATGTCAATAGAGCGGATAAATTCTCGAGAACTCTATCGTTAACATGCTTCACCTGCTCATGTAGAACACCAATATATTCTTCATAAGCTCATTTTTAACAAACATAACCAGAATTTTCTCAATTTTTTCCTCATTTTTGTAGATTTCTGACTCCGAATACATCAAAATGCTTGGGTATGCTCTTAAAATGCATAAAAAAGCATCCGTAGCCACATTATAAACGTTTTTAAAAATGAGGAAAATTTTTGGAAAATGAGGAAAAAAATTTTGGGTCCGGTTCTCATGTGGAAAAAATCTTCGAGGAAAAAAAACGGTGGTGTGCACCAGCTGCAGTAATACCAAACATTTTGAGTGTAAGACAATGCTAGGAATTTTTGGCGGTTGAAAGCCGCTTGCCTAGTTTTTGGATTTCAGTTTGTCCCACTGAAAATTCATTAAATACTGAGAAATCAAACCTTCTGTCTGGGAAATAAAAGGTGAAAAGATTCATTTTCCAGCGTTCCAGAATATTGTTTTCGGCGCTACGCGCCGAACTAATTACTCTAGTCTAGTCATATTAACTTTTTCATTTGGTCTCCAAAACTCAAAAAATTGGGTTTTAAATGCCTAAAACCGACGCGGATCGAATGAAATGTCAAGAAAACTATAGTTTGCGGTGGTTTTTCCGATAAATTTAAGCAAATTTATCGGTTTTAGAGTGAGCAACTAAAAATTTATCTGTGCAACCAAAATTTTTCCCGAAGTTGCACATTGCAACCTGGCCTGTGCAAAAAAAACCATGGCAGGCACTATTAACAGTATACTGCAGATATAGAAAATTATATTCGCAGCATTCGGCTAATAGACACTGCCCACTTAGCCTAAACCACACTGTTTTTTCCGCATTCGCACTATAATGTGGGGAAGAAATCTGGAATCGTACCTGTAATGGGGGGGGGGGGACCCCGCTAACTTGGCCAACTATATACCCATTACCCAACCCCCCCCCCATTTCGGAAAAAATTAGAAAAAATGGGCAAAAAAGTACATGTTTTTGGCCATTTTTGGGGAAAATTTCGACTCTTTTCGACCCCCTTCCCCACAATTTCGGATTTACCTCCCACCAACTGGTCGGACCTCTTACTGGTTTGTCTGGAATCTCGAAAAAGTTTTTGAGGTCTTTCCACAAATGTGGAAGAAAAATTTGGGGTTCTCATATTGAAAAGATGCATTTTGGTGAATTTTAGAAGGTCGAAATCTCAGAATTTTCGGCGCATCGCGTCGGTTATAACCATACCTTAATTGGGGGGGGGGGAGGGGGTTGGTGGGGGAACCCTCCCCCAACTTGGCCAACCATATACTCAATCCTCTCCCTTTTTTGCAAAAAAGTTAGCAAAAACTGTATGTTTTTGGCCTTTTTTGGGAAAAATTTCGACTTTTTTCGACCCCCCCCCAACTGGTCGGATCTCTTAAAGGTATGCCCAAACTTGGCCAACCATATACCCACCCTCCCAGTTTGGAAAAAATTGGCAAAAAAGCGTAAGGTAAAGTTGGGTGACTTTAATCAGGGGCGACTTTGATCAGAGTATGGCATTTGATAACTATTTGAGATCAGCAGGTCCTCAACCTCACAGAAGGGGTTGTCTACACAGCAAAAATGACCTGTTGATCTCAAATAGTTATCAAATGCCATACTCTGATCAAAGTCACCCCACTTTACCTATGTTTTTGGCCTTTTTTGGGAAAAATTTCGACTTTTTTCGACCCGCTTCCCTAAAATTTCGGATTTACCCCCTCCCAATTGGTCGGTTACAGGTATGGTTATAACCAGTGTTTTTGTGCCAAATCATGGTTTTTGTCACAAAAAAATTTATATTGGCACAAAAAATTTTGAGCGTTTGTGCCAATTGGAACAAAATTTTTGGCTGGTCAAACATTAAATTTCCTTAATTTTTAGACGTTTTAGAGGTTGAAAATACAGAAAAAATTTCGGCGCTTCAAAGAACAGGACGAGAATTAATAGTCTTCTTTAATTATGCAAATGTATTGATTGATCAATTTTGTAATTTTTCATTTTTTTAGAATTTACTGAATAGAAAATCAAAACCATTTAAAGACGACTTATATTTAGTTAGTTTATGTGTGCTTTGATTAGTGTCTAAATTCTATGTTTGACGAAAAGTATGTACATATAATAATTTAAGTTAGGAATTGTGATGTATGAATACAATGATATTGCTGAAATTTTTTTTTAAATCTAGGGGGGGGGGGGATTCACCCCTTCCCCCTCTAAATACGGGCCTGGTCGCAGCTGATCTTACTTCTTTCGCCTCATCTCACTCTGGCAAGCAAGCCGTGTCTTACTTTATCGCCCGTTTCACTATTGTGCATCTCTTATTTTGGCGCTAAGTTATATGTGTTATTATCTATGCAAATTTTAGGAGCATTTTTAAAAAGCCTTTATGTAACTGCAGATCACAAATATTAATTTGTCAACGAACCAAAGTTCGTTGACGAGATCCTAACAGATTGGAAAATTTCGCTGACGAACTTACTTTGTTGACGAAATTTTTGTCAGCTTCGAGAAACCGGCCGCATTACTGTATTTTGCATTTTTTTCTTTCGTTTTTTCATCTATTTGCCACCGTTTTTCCTCAAAGGGGGTCTTTTGAGGAAAAACATTTGGGAACGAGGAAAAAGCCAAAAAAAGCCTGTCAGTAGGAGTCGCTTTGCAGTGGCCCTAGAATATAGTGTGTCTCTGCTATGGATCGTAATCTAATGAAGATTTGAAACAAATTGAAGATGGCTCAAAAATTAGCGAAGTATAAGAGAAATATTACAGTAACTATGCAAAATCAGAAATTTATCCAGATATGATGACACATCTTCGTACAGAAAACATATTCTGGTCAAAGACTAAATTTTCTTGATTGTTAATACACACAGCAAACAAAAAATTAAGTTTCATTTCAGAGCTATCCTGAATTTTTTTAATTTTTCCCACATTTATTTAATACCATCATTTTTCGACTGAAAATCTAAATCGAGAGTAGGTATTCGGTTTGGATTTTGTTTGAAACTAAAATTTTTCATTGATTAATTGTTGCTCACACTTGAAGTTTTGTGAACTTTGTGTATCAGTGTTTTTTAGCGGCACACCCATTAGCATTGCCGCTAATAGCAGTTTGACTATATTAGGCAAAAAATTATTAACGCACAGTAGTCTATTTCTTTTTACAATAGTGAGCAAGTTATTAGTGATTGCATTAAGCATTATTGAGAAATGTGTTATTGTAAAGTTATTTTTTGACAGCGTTCTCTAAAACGTGCCTACCTATATTCACAGGGCCGTAACTGAACCGAAAAAAATTTCCGGCGCCCGGCGCCGCGAAAATTTTCAGGTTTTTACATTCTAAAAGGCTAGAAAATGAATCTTCATAACAATGAAAATAAATCCGAATGAAACCAATGCATCGTAATAGTGTTCCTAAATGCTGGAGAGTGTTGTTCCCACATATTCCTGTATAGAAGCTCTAAATTTACAGTCTTGTAATGATGTTTTTATCGTCTTTCAATCACAGATTGGGAAGGTTCACGTTTCAAAACGTTGGAAAACTGCAAACGAAGCGAGAGAATAAAGTTCCGAGAAGTGATGAAAAATCTCAATTATCAGCAAATTATTGACTCTTGACTGAATTATAGTAAAAAAGAGATGAAGTAATTCAATTGCTAGAAACTGATGAAGGTTAATTAGTAAGTGGAAGTGCCTAGATATGCTAACGGCCACGCCTGATAGAAGGCAATGACTGCTATACTCATGACCGGCGGAAAATTTTCAGGTTTTGACCTTCTGAAATTCACCAAAATGAATCTTTTCAATTTTGAAGTGGAAAAAAATTTTCTTATGAGAAAAATGCCCAAAATTTTTTTCCTTATTTCGAGATTTTGTTCCTTAAAAGATCCCATTGAGAAGAAAAACGGTGCTCCAAACGGGACGAGAGAAAAAATTGTAAAGATTGATGGAAAATCTCATTTATCGGCAAAATGTTTTCTTGTAACTAATGAAAAAGAGGTGAGGTAGAATTCAGTTGATTGAAACTGCTGAATGTAAAGCAGTAAGTGGAAGTAGATATGCTATTGACCATGTCGGATAGAAAACAATGACTGTTATACTCACTCACCGGCGCGAAGCGCCAGAAAATTTTGAGATTTTTCTCTGTGAGAGACACGAAATCGAGATTATGACAAAGTCGCAACGGCCTTGTATGTTCATCATTGTAAATTCTGAAATAAAAATTTGGTCATTAGCACTCCGCGCTAATAACCAAAATTTTTCATCAGCGCGGCCCATGTTTTATTAGCGCCATGCTAAAAAACAGTGCTGTGGACACAAATTGCTGCATTGGGAAACGATGAATACAAAATTTTCGACTGAAAACGTACAGCTTTTATTCTAAGGATAAGAGTAGAAAAGTTTCGTTTTTATGCGTTCTATAATATCAATATCTAGAAATTAAAGAAATTGAAAAATCAGTTGGAATCTATAAATGTTCAGTCTTAATCACAGAAATGCCAGCAGCAACTATTTTTTCTCAATCTCTTGAAATAATGTTGTTAACATAGAAAAACGGATTCGTTTGAAGTTTTTCTTGGCGTAGTCTACAATTTTCGCTCATTTCATGCATTTTCTAAGCGATTTCGAGTTGGAACACAAAATATTTTCGCGTGCGCAAAAAGTTTTCGGTCATTTCTGCACGGTGCGGATAAAGGCGTGCGGGAAAACCCTGCTTTCATGCATTAAAGAGAAAAATTCCATTTTCCTCGAAAGAGCGTAATAATACGCCCCCTGCTACGGACCTGGATCTTCTCTTAATTGCTAAATGGACAAAATGTTCAAAATGGGTTAGAAGTGGAAATTTCCGCAGAGTCATCAAAATTCTAGAACGAGGGCCTCAGTAGTGATAAAGTTTGCATACATTTGGAGCAGTGCCGTACCCAGGATTTCTCCATGGGGCATGCGGATTCACAAATTTTCAAGAAATATTCTATTGACGCTGTGTTAGCATGCCAGCGGATACTTCCTCTCGGTCGTGTTGAGTGAGATTGATTATGGGATTATTGTTTGCGGTCGTTTTCGAAAAATTATCTAAAAATTATCTAAGCTCGACATTCGCTTCATTTTAATTAGTTCATTTAGAATAGATGCTAAATCTAAAATTCGAGAAGAAATTAAAATTGCGTCGGACGTCGGTATCCTAGATATCAAAAATTGATGTACGAGAAATTCAAAAATATCATTTCTCTGTGGAAAGCACAATTGCAAAAATTATTTTGATTAATATTATTTTGCTTGTTAATGCGATATAACATAAATGGAAAGTGTACATTGCGCAATGTTTCGTTTTTGTTGGTCAAAATTTGCTTTCAAAAAAATTTGGAATCATCAGGAGGCATGCGGCCGCATGCCCCGCATGCTCCCTGGGTACGGGTCGATTTGGGGTAGTATTATATCAGAACCGCTTCATGTCAAACGGAAAGCAAAATCAAAATGGTTTTTCAGGGTTTCGACAGCTTTATTCGTCGGTTTTCTTTGATATATTATGAGTTATTACGGTGAAAACGCTATCATCAGTCTGAATGTTGGCGGAACCAAATTCACAACTTCGAAAAGCACTTTAACTTGGATTCCCGATTCATTTTTCACTAGGTAAAAATTCTTCTGAATGTAGTCTGGATACTGTATCAAATAATTTGATTGTCATTGTTTCGTTCAGTTTACTTAGCGGGCGAATTCCCACGTTGCTTGACGATAATGGTTCAGTAAGCTAAATTAATGTTCCCGATTACTTGCATCGGCCCGCTCGTTGCCCCGGCCGGGGAAGGTTCAAATCTCCGGCTCCGGCCGGTGAAAGTTCAAATCTCCGGCTCCGGCCGGTGAAAGTTCAAATCTCCGGCTCCGGCCGGGAGAATTTTCCAAAAAGGACGGGGGCCGGGGATTTTTTGATCATCAGTTGAAATAAAAATGTTCCATTCATAAATAAGTGAAACATAAATATTGACAGGTTTTTACTCCTAATTCGTGTATTTTAAATTATGTACCTGTGTTGATTTTCAGCCATGAGGAGGGAACGTAATTTTTCCTACAAACCTACGAATAAATTTTTTTCATGAAACTCTTAAATCTTGACCAGGGTTGGCAAAACCCAAACTTTGAATATTTCACCTTTTTGTTTTTTTGGGGGTTTTATGATTTTTTATTCTTTTTAGTGGTTTATTTCTGTTTTAATTCTTTAGAATGTTTGGGGCAGGTTCCTTCTATCATCTTAGTCATCTTAGACTAATTAGGGAGTCTAAAAATCATAGCTAGAAGTACTATTAATCTTATCGGAACTCGGAAGTGTCATCACTTTATGCTATAGGAAATACCTATAATAACAATATAAATACAGTAATAGTGGGAATATAAGAAAGTAACAATGAGTGAAGGAAACAAAAAAAGTAAAAAGGGAGCAGAGCATGCGATATGTAAAGAGGAAATTCAAGAAAAAAGGAAGAATTATGACAAATTAAGAGAAATATACAATACGTAAAAATCAATGTATATGCACAGAAAAGCTAAATGACAGACAACTTTAAAGTATATGCTGTTTTTGATAAGAGGTTTTTCAAACTCATGGATTATTACTTCTGAAAATCACACATAGACATCTGAAATGTGTCCAAAGCTTTGCTTTTCAAACCTGTTTGTGAGCTAACTACAGCAAATTCGACTCATTATATATGGAAGATAATTATAAGAGCACTTGGTGGATGGTGAGAGGGAGGCGGTGAGAGGGGGATGAGGGAGAGGTAGAAGTCCAGTTCGGGTTTGATGGAAGAAGGTTCTGGTAAGAGTTGGTAAGTTCGCAAGCACTAATCAATAACCAAAAGTGAAACTTCCTGCTAGTCAGGCAGACCAAAAATAGATAAACACTTTTTTTGCCAACAACACCCCTACTGACCACACAGGCCTTTATGGTTGTTTCATAATACTAAATTTAAGAAAAATAGATATTTCCGGTTTAGCTAAAAGTGTGGTATACTACATATACAGCTAGTCTCGCTTGCTTGATGGATATGTATATATAGACCAGTTTTTTTTTGGTTTTTTCTCGACAGGCCATTTGGCTCCTAAGGTCAAAATTTTACAGGCCAATAGGAATTTCAACAAATTTAGTCAAAATCACAGTAGAAGCCCACATTACAGATCAACCAGCTTGAATACATTCTTAATCACACACAGAATAATAAGGCTCAGAAATTAAATCAGTTATTATTCAAATCAATCGTCAGGGTTTTTCGCACAACCCAGGTTGATCTGTAACTTGAGGACAAATTTGGCTGCATAGATTAATTTTAGTTCTTCACTCCAAAATAAATAAATTCGCCTAATTTCATCAGAAAAATGATTAAAAGTTACTTCCATTGTATTTCATTCACTTAGCGTTAGTTCCTGACTTTTACAATTGAATTTCTTGAGTTTTGGGTGACAAATCAAAAGTCTGGCTAAAGTAACTTGTTCAGTGCCTAGCGCCGAAAAATTCCGATTTCGAGGCCTCCAAAATGTCGGAAGATGCATTTTTCAACATATTCTACTGCAACTGCTGATGACCTATCTTTTCACCATTTGATTGGCGGAAGAGGTCAAACATTTTACCTCCATTTTGGATCTTATATATCTGGAGCCAGTAATTTGCCAATCACAATTATTTATCAGAAGCGATTGTTTTGACATGATCTATAACAAAAAGCGCGATAGGTATTTTACTTCAGACTTGAATATCTCCGGCGCTCAGCACTGAAAGAAAATTTTACATTATGAGATTCTATAGCATTAGAAAATGAATACTCTTAATATCTTTTTCCTGCATGAAGTTTCTATTTTTTCAATGAATTCAATGTGTTTCAGTGCGGCACACTAAAATTAAAAAATTAGGCAAGCAACAATGAATCTGGATGGCTTCATCAGATAGCAAGAACCTCTGCAATTTTCCCATGCTGATGATGTTTTAATCATTTTTCAAATGCAAAAAGTTATGTGCACCAAAGCCAAAAATTCTTAAGCGCCGCAATACGATTTTGTAAAAATGATCTAGAAAAACCTTGATTTTTGTCAAATACTTGAGAAAAACAATACAAGGTCAAACATTCATCCATAACATGCTGGTTTCTGAAAGCTATAAGCATAAGCTAGGATGACATTTTCTAACCGCACAACAGAAATGATACCAAGAATCATAAATGAATTGAAATCCGGCGCGAAGCGCCGGAAATTTTTTGGTATTTTTCAATTAAAAATGCATAAAAACGCATTTCCGCACAGGAAGCCCTGTAGCCTTATCAAAAAGGGTGGTTAGGCACTCATTTTTACAAGCCAATTTGGCTTGTGTCCCTAAATTTTTAGGAGCCATAGCTCCAAATTGGCCTAAAAAATCCTGATATAGACTATCGATTGATTTACATATATTTTGTGTTCGATTTTTTTCTACATCTTAGCGAAGTCAATTCACATAAAAACGAGCCACTCAAAAGATCTATCCTCTGGTAACCTACAGTATGCAGTCGTCGAATATATTGAACATATAGGGTTCAATTGAGCTTAACTGATCTGTATAAAATTTTATTATTGTTGTCCCATTTATATTTTGAAATTTAGGGCTAAGAAAGCTAAAAACCTTACTGTGACAATAAATTCAGAATATTAAACTCATACATTTATAAAATATCGTTGATAATTTGAATGTCGGAATACACACTACAAAACATTTGGTGTCCAACTTATTTGTTTGTGAGCAAACTATAGCAAATTCAACTCATGTACTAAATGTGTGCTTGCATGATGGATATATATATATATATATATATATATATATATATTGATTTATATCTATTGTGTACAAAATGTATAGTACTAAAAATACGATTTTTGTCTGCTTTGTAGTAAAGTCAATTCAACTAATTTACTTGTTACGGTGATTTAGATAGACATCATACGTGTCTAGAAGATCGGCTGATGCGAAAAAACAGTTTCGGAGTGATTTTGGAAAAAACAAACAAAAAACCAATGCCTTGCCAACCCTGCTCTTCACTGATTCGCTGAATCAGTTCAGTTTATTTATACTGCAGGTTGATGACAAAATTTACATATCATACTATTATGTGTATTAATCCGGCCCTGGCTCGAGTAAAATTTCTTCCCCCGGCCGTTTCCTATTTGCAATTCACGCTCATTTTTCCAGATATTCATTGATCGCGATCCGAATATATTTGGCATTATTTTAAATTATTTGAGGACGAAGCAAATTAACTTGAAGTAATTAGCATTTGGTCATTCCACGTCAAGTGTCCTGAGGTCCATGCTTTTCAGCTCAGATTTTTGTCAAAATTTTTCTGGGTGTGCATACACATGTGCTTAGATGTTATGCAAAATTTCATATCGATTTGTCAAGTATTCGACGAGCTATGGCATTTTTTGTAGACCCATGCTCGGTTGGAAGAACTCTGCGCCCAAAAATCTGGTCATTGACGCTTGTGCAAGAACCAACTTATCAATTGGTTTGAAATTTTTTGTACAAGCACAACTTCCGACTCTGAACACAGGCATACTATGCAAATTGGGTGAACAATTCCAGCCTTTGTATTATTTGAGTTGAAAAAGCCATGAAAAATTCGTCACGGAGAATTCGGATCAAAATTTAGCTATCAATACCTTCAAGACAAAAGTAACTGATGCCCTGATTTTTTAGAAGACTGAGAGACAAGGAGTCACGATGCTTTAACAGTATCATAATTTTGAGCACGTATATCAAAAGTTATTAGTCTCAATGTGAAGGGCTTCATAAAAGAATGCAACTTTATGCTAATTTTCGAAGCCAAATTTTCCTATTGGGCAATCAACTAAATTACTTGTTACGGTGATTTAGATAGACACCAATACTTGTCTAGAAGATCGGCTAATGCGAAAAAACAGTTTCCGAGTAATTTTGGAAAAAAACAAAAAACCAATGCCTTGCCAACCCTGGTCTTGACTGATTTGCTGAATCAATTCAATTTATTTATACTGTAGGTTGATCACGATCTTATTATTTTTACCACCATCGGAAAGAGTTTTTTTTTCTTACTTCAGGAATCCAGTTGAAACAAAATTGTTTTTTTCCATATAAGGTTTATATTTGCCGCAAAAGAACCTTATGCTTTACTATGTGCGTGAAGCCTGTATCAGCATACAGATTCGAAGCAGGTCATGCTGATGTCGTATAAACGATGACAACTGAGTCTTGTCAGAAGTACTTCAGAATGGCTACAGTTTGCATTTTATTTGAGTGTGTCATTCACCACAATATGATGTGCAGTTACCTTTGTTTTACATCAATTTCACCAAGCTTCCAGAATTTTCTGGGTTGTATTCTTTAGGGTTTCTCATATTCGGAGGTCACAGTATATACGCAGCAATCTAGCTGTGATTCAGACATGCACGGCAAGAATTTTCCAGGGGGGGGGGTGTCTATGAACTTTTTCCAGGGCGTAGGGGGTGGGGGAGCAAAAGATACAAAAAAAGGTTCTGCAAGCCTGTTTTTCATACAAAATATAAACATGAAAAACACAAAAATCATCGAAAAACCTGTCTTGGAAAGAGTTCAGGAGGGGGTGTTTGACGATTTTTTTTGGTCAGGGGGAGCATACATGTACTTGGGGGGAAGTGCTATGGGAATCCCCCAGAAATCTTCGACCATATGGCTAGCCATTGGGCGACCGCCCCCAGGATTTTTCAATCCAATAGCTAGCCGTATGGTAGGTGTAGGAACACCCACTTTTGGTCGGAAAAACACTGAAAAATGTCAATTTTTTTGATGAAAAACGTCAATTCTTGAACAAAAAATGGTCAAAAACGTCAGTTTTCTCAGCGCTTCGCGCCATGAATAGATTTTCTTCGGTCTTTTTCGGAAAAAATTACTACTTTTTCAACTATTTTTCGAATTTTTTTCCCTTCAGGGACCCCTCCCCCTAGAATTTTGGGAATTACTGACCCCCGGCCCAAAAAAAGTGGCTCGACCCCCCCCCCCAAACCTCGGGGCCCCGTTACATGCATGGGGGGGGGGGGGAGAGATAGGCCAGGGTCTCAGATATGGGGGTTTACCCCCATATGTGAATGTATGCTGTGATTCACCATTCTTGAATCACGCATCTGCTGCAGTTCAATTTATTATTGGTATGCTCATCCACTTTATTAAGTGTTCAACCGTCAACAACATAGATTGGCCAGTGGAGTGGAGCATATTGACAATGTGGATTCAGAACTTAGACAATGAAACATTGGGAGATTATATATTTCTGCATGCCATATTACCACATTCACTCATGGAAAGAATAGCCTGGAATTAACCAGTGAATTGCCTATTGACGATCAGAATTTGATCATTGGATGCAGTCGTTTCATAGTTTGTTGGTGATCAAAATTTGATCATTCGACGCACTAGTTTGAAACCATTGCATCGAATTCTCAATTTTTTTAATTGATGTATAACAACAGTGCCTGCACATTGTATTATGTGTTCATACTGTAGCGGATAACACACTCAAATAAAATGCAAACTGTAACCTTTCTTATGTACTCCTGATAAGGCCTAATTATCATGGTTTTTATGACGTCGGCATGACCCCCTTCGAATCTGTATGGTTAAACAGGTATCACGCGTGTAGTAAAGCATAAGATTCTTTTGAATCAAATAAAAACCTTATATAGGAAAAAAGCCATTTTGCTTTAACTGGATTCCTGAAGTAAAAAATGAGATCTTTCCACTGGTGGTAAAAATGGAAAGATCGAAGGTGGGTCCAATAGAAAAATTTGACTTCGAAAATTGGCATAAATTTGAATTTTTTCATTAAGCCCGTCACATTGAGTCTAATAACTTTTGACATACTTGCTCAAAAATATGATATTGCTACAGCTTCATGAAACCCTGGCCCTTAGCCTTCTAAAAAATCAGGCTGTTAGCTACTTTTTTCTTGGAGCTATAGATAGCTAATGTTTGATCCAAATTCTCCGCAACAAATCCTGCACGACACTTTCCATCCAAATAATACCAAGGTTGGAATTTTTCGCCTGATTTGCTCAGTGTAGCTGTGTTCAGAGTCGGAAGTTGTGTGTGTACAAAAATTTCAAAGCAATTGATAAATTGGTTATTGCACAATCACTTGTCAAAGTTAACCAGATTTTTGCGTGTTCAGTTCCCCCAACGGAGTATGGGTCTACAAGAAGTGCCCTAGCTCCTTGAATACTTGACAAATTGAGCTGAAATTTTGCATAACATCCCAGCACATGTACACCCACAAAAGCTTTGGACGAAATCTGTGATGGTCGAGCGTGGACCATTTCTGATATCAGGACAGTTGACATGGAATGATCCACTTGTTGCCTTTTTACTCCATCTGAGGGTCAATTTTTAGAAATGTAGACATTGCGGCTTTGAAGCACGAGGCACAATTTTACGGATTAGGCCCTTTGGGTAAGAAATTTGTTGAAGAAGTAAATTAATTTTATACAAGAGAGCAGTCTCAACCTTGTGAAGTCGCAAAATGCAGTTTTGCATCCACTATGTGTATACAGTGGGGCCGTGCGCAGGATTTTTTCATGGGGGGGGGAGACTAAATTTTTTTTACTGAATGGCCCCAAAAAATGTTCATTTTACGCGATTCACTGTTGGCATGCTGCCTCAACGGGGGGGGGGGGGGGCGGCCCTGTGTATACATAAAGTGGCGTGAATTTTCAGTTAAACGTTTGTTATTATGCGACGAGCTGGACTATAGTACCTGCGGTGATGTCATTTTTCACGCTTATTTACCGGCGCCGCCCTTCCCGCCGTCTGTCGTTCAAAATTCGATGAACGGGAGAATTACGGCGACGAGCGCAGCAAATTCGAACGATAATCAACAAGTTTCTATTTCGAATTCTTCTTTTCACAGTCGAAATTTGTCCGAGCCGCCGATAGTTACGTCACAAAAAACTACGTCCTCAATTCTTCCGAATGACTTAAAATTTCAAGCTTTGATGCAAGTAGAACAGAAGCCACTATATCTAAAAAACGAAAACCATGAGAATTATAATTTGGTTGGTCATCAAATAACGAATAATCCTTTTGCACCGAAGGTTAGCACTGTGATGCACCATCAAAGATCAAGTAGCCACAACGATTGCTGCAAACCGGTATTCAAAGGGCGTAGTAAAAGTCGGGGTTCAACGGATTTAACGAGGCAAATTAGACAAGAGTTGGCTGCTTCTCTGAAATATCAACAAGGTAATTTTTATGTTAAAGAGAAATTCTTGAAGTTATCTTGAAGTCGCTCTAAATTTTGCTGAAATCATCTGGATTGTGTGGATGATTCAAATAGTTTATATTTTTCTCATTCTGAAAATAAAAAGTGAAGTAAGAAAATTTTTCTCTGTATGCTATTGAACGAAAAATTTAGCAGCTCATCAAAAAATATTACCTTTCAGAAACATTTTGTGATCCATTCCGCGTCAAAATGATCAGGGCTCATCACAGTTGGATCGCCGTTGCTTATCATCAATATGTTGCCTGTTACAGGTCAGTATTCTAGACTTTAATTGTATTGGTGTCGTGGTAATATTTTAGTCTAGTAAGTTTGACACGTTTCTGTCTGTACATGCGCTTCTCCAGTCATATACATGAGTTCTGGAAATTACGCTGATTGATTACGGAGACAAAAAGTAAATCATAGGCAGGTACATTTCTTATGTGTAGAATCCTTCACTATCCAAAAAGAGAATCGAAGTCAAGTAGTGTCATAGGCGTTTAGAAAATCGAATTTCATTCGATTTGCTTCGTTCCCGTTCTTGTTCTTGTAGGTTCTCGACTCTTATTTTTGTGCATTCTGTCCATAACATCGAGTTGCTTGCAAGTCCTCACGAAACAATTATACGTAAAAGTTTAAACCATCATGACTTAGTGGAAAATCATTTAAAAGTATGTATTTACTATTATGAAAGCCTTTGAACTTGAAATCACCAACTGCTCATCAGTTCAATATAACACAAATTTTTTAACGTTGAAATTGATCGTAAAAGTGATTTAACAAATAACGGAATACCATTTGTTGCCACGAAAACAAGAATTGTTTGAAGATACAGGCGATCCTGTTAGTTTTTGGTTTAGCGTGTTTGATCAAAAAGGTTTCAATAAACTATTCATTTTGAAAACATCTGCATTTTTATGTTTGCTTTAATGTCATTACCTTTCTCTAACGTATCAGTTAAACCAGTTTTTTCAACGATGAATATGGAAAAACTCGTTCAACTGGTGTGTTAGACAGTCAAAGTCACGTTACCAGTTAAGAATCAGGACGTTAGATTCTATTTTGTGCACACATCATTTTCTTGCCTGACCAAAAGAATCGTGCAGGAGCTTTACTGTTACAGAAAATATGTTAAAACTGTTTAATACTAAGATATGAACGTGATATTGTAACTAGTAATGCTTGCTCAGAAATCGATTTCATGAATCTTGTTGACATTTAAACGTTTAGAGCTTCTATTACCTGCAAATTATTGAATGAAGTTTCTATTGTAGTGTTAGTTTTGCGATTTTTATGTTTTAAAAGAGTTTTTGTCTCGTTTTGCCATTGAAAATGTGGCATTATTTGAAAACAATCTGGAATTTTTTGGCACTATTTGCTAAAAAATTTGGCATTTTTAAAAATTTTGATCTGGCAACACTTTACTGCATAGTGCGCAGTCTATACTACAAAACAGTGTTTTTTTATTTGTACCTTACAAACGAAATGATCCAGAGAACAAACGAAAATTTTGGCTTCGTTTGTACTGGTACAAACAAAATTTTTAGGACAAAAAAATTTTTTGTCACTCAACAGCCATAGTATCAATAATGGACTTGTTTTTTATGCGTCCCCATCGATAACGACGTATTAGCAGCTATAGCATAATAAAAGCTTTTTGTGGAGTATTTCACTAGTGCATGTTCTGTGTCTCATGATCAAGTGTTTTATGTGTCTGAATTCATGGCCTTCCTATGTGTCTCATGAAAATAGCCAAGGTATTTCACAGCATGTTTGTTGCATTTTATAACAATGAATGTTCTTTTTAGCAATTTTTCGCAAATTTTGGAGTACAAACGGTTTTTGAGAGGTCGTTTGTACCAGTAAATGGACCGAGTACAAAAAAAAACACTGCTACAAAACTCTGTAAATTTTCCAACAGTCCGCTCATAAGCGTCTAATGCATGGTTTTGAGCATCAGCGATTAATTAATATTGATGGGTTATAATATATTTAGGGCAACCATGCCAATAACGTCTGTGAAATTCAGAAATTTGAGATTATTGTCGGAAGGAGATTCATTTTCCAGCATCCTAAAACTTTTAAATCTAGAAGTTAATCATAAAGTCTCGCCTATCTAAATTGAATTACCTAAACCCGAACCACATTTAATTTTAAGATCAATACCCGAAACCGAATAAATGAGCACTAGTTGAACCCGTATAAATCGAAATTCACTATCCGTAGCATCCCTAATGGCGTTAAATTTAAATTTTCCCAACTTGAGATGGTGCAAGTCTTAATTTACAGCTTAGAATCTTTTCTGTACCGATTGATTCCACATACAGAACACAGAAAGCGGTAGGAGGCATTAAAAATTTCTGAATCTTCGTTTCCGATTTTTATATTTTCAACTTTGATTTTTAGTGACATATTAGGTCGTTTTAGAATGACTTTTACTTATATCAATTTCTCCAAAAAGCCGAAAACTTTAACTTTCCGGTATGTCTTAATGAGACACTGCTTCCGACTTCAATTTCCACGTTTCTACTTAACACTATTTAACTTTAAATTTCAAAGATCTAAAGATAGCACTGGATGGTTTCTTGTCTACGTAAGCGAAAAATTGACATCCGGCGTTGAACGCATTGCCTTAAACGCTCGTTCCGGACCATCATCGACGAGTTCGACTGCTACCGCTAGCGCCGGCAACAATCACGGCGTCATTCCGGTTGTCGTGCAACAGCAGCCGCAGCAACAACAACTACAATCGCCCTGTGAGAAGTTATTGGCCGCTGCATTAAATGATCATTCGATTTTGCTATGGTGAGATTTGTTGTTACGAGCATCAAAATTTTTATTTTTCCGATGGATTTTGAACCTTTTGTCGCCCATCTGTGTAAGTTTCTATTTTTTATTTGTCTAGTTGTTCCTGATTTTCGATGCATTATATTTTTTTATTGTTGTCTAATTTACTTTGTATATTTATTCTTCAGTTGTCCTTATCTGTTTTATCTGCGTTCAATCCATTTTTATTTTGCCGCATCCTAACATGAAATTTTCAAGTCACATCCTCTCTTAATTCTTCGCATTTATTCAAAACTGCTTTCTCGTATCATTCGTCAAAAAAAATTTATATAATTTTTGCCATCTGCTTCAGGTCTGTTGGTGATGACGGTACTGCAAATCGAATCGGCATTTTCAGTTTAGCTAATGCTGCAGTCCACGCTTTATTATTTATTGGTGGTCAGTTAATAGCATTAAGTAAAGGCGGGCAAGTTGGAATTTGGCATGGCGTCACTCAAAACTGGCAAGTAAGACAAAAATAAGAAATAAATATGTAATAAAGCGTATTTTGATTAACATATGTTTTTTGGAAATCAGGATTAAACATGGTATTGGTCGGTGTACATTCGGAAAATTGTAAAAATGATTAAAATTGATCAGTTTCACAATAGATGGACGCGTCTAAATTTTAAGGTGCAAGACGTTTTACCAATTTCAAGTTACGATACGGCCGGTTCCTTTTTACTCCTCGGCTGCACCAATGGATCAATTTACTACATTGGTAAGGATTTTTGTGCGTTCATGAACAAATGTATTTTGGAAAGTTTTGCTTACAGATATGCAAAAGTTTCCTCTCCGCATGAAAGACAACGATCTTTTGGTAACGGAGCTGTATAGGGATCCGTCATCCGAGCCCATAACCTCTATTAGCGTTTATTTGACTCCGAAATCAAGTATAGTGTTATATATGCATGGTTGAATCAATGTACCGAGTTTGTGTATTTAACCAAATGATTTTGAACATCGTACTATCTGTTAGTTTTCTCTATGGTATCGTATAAAATGTTCTGATCTTTGGGTTTATACAAAAGAGACATTAGAAATTCAAGTTTAATCAAAACGATAAAAATCTACTATTAACTTCATGATTGTGTTTTACGATAATAAATTTCAAAAAAGACTCCGATTATAGTCAATAAACTCAGTAATTAGACGGACGTGCTAAACTTTTACAGTTTTCATAGTTTATTATTTTATGATTTTTTGGGAAAACCTCGTCATAAGTATGCAAAAACCCGCAAAAATCATTTGATCATCATAATTTTGGCCTATCGTGAAAAATCAATCTTCAAACATTGATTTGAATTATCGAATGATACTTTGTCTCATTTGTAGGTCTTTGCGGAAATTGGATCGAAATTGCCTACGGGACCAGTTCTGGCTGTGTTAGGGTCATTGTTCAACATCCAGAAACTGTTGGCCACGGTCCGCAGCTATTCCAAACGTTTTCGGTTCATCGAGCTTCAATTACAAAAGTCACATTGACTACTAATCATCTGATATCCGGTATGTTTATTGAACTATACATGCTACTTACGCTATATCATCTGTTTAACGTATAGAAATCTCAGTTTTTATTTCTCTGATAGCTTTTCTCCCATGTAGTTGTCTGTGTAAAAATTTTACATAGGCGTAGGATCAGACATACACGACAAGAATTTTCCAGGGGGGAGTGTCCTTGAGCATTTTATCCAGGGGGTAGGGGTGTGGGTGAGCAAAAAAAAGTTCTGAAAGTTCGTTTTTCATACAAAATATGCACAAAAATCATCAAAAAAGCTGTCTTAAAGAAAGTTCAGGGGTGGGGGTGTTTGACGACTTTTTAGGCCATGGGGGTGATCAGGGTCTTAGGTATGGGGGTTTACCCCCCTATGTGCATGTATGCGTAGGATCTATTTTTTTCTGAACTGTGTTAATACTTAACCACTGCGTTCAATTGTTGATCTTTGGATTATGATTAAGAAACTTTTACCTTATTGATTATATACAAGTGATGTTCTATTCTCTTATGAAAGTGTCAGATTATTCCAAAATGGTATTTGTACGTTTACAAAATAGACCGAAAAGTCTCTGTTGTACACTACAAATTTTGTGTGCACTTGTAGCAAAATTCGCAATCTTCTTGCACGAATTTCTTTTGAATACTGATTTCGTTGTTGAACTATATTGAACATCTGAACTGTTCTTCGTCAATATCTTTTACCTGGCCAGTATTAAGTCACTTTCCGGCATGGAACTTTAGCAAAAAGATGCCCAAAAAACGTTTATACTATACTTGCAATGTTCGTGTTGCACATAAAATAGAACAGTGGATCGATGTCAACTTTTTAGCTTTGATCTAATTGTTTCCGCCCTCTAAAAAGAAGGTGGAGCTTCAGCGAAAATACCAACTATGAAAGGATCATTATTCGTGACTTTTTAGTCTGCTCCGAATACAATCATGTTCGAACGTGGTCCGTCACCCGTTTTCGTGGCATGATAAGCACACAGCCGGGCAGCACGCCCTCCGCATCGTTCAAAGTCTTGACCCTAGATCCGGCGTCTGCTTCGGCCGGTGCTGGTCATCTAGCGCCGCAAGGTTGCGTCCAACCACCA
The DNA here is from genome assembly GCA_963922205.1 of Romanomermis culicivorax. Lineage (NCBI taxonomy): Eukaryota > Metazoa > Nematoda > Enoplea > Mermithida > Mermithidae > Romanomermis > Romanomermis culicivorax. Next base: position 130,896 of record CAWUHX010000441.1, read on the forward strand.
TCATCAATTTGCAACGGTCAATCGTCTTCTTCGTCATCCGCGTCGTCTTGTTCGCCGACTTCGATCGTGACATTGGGTGCTGGCGGCCCCGGCGTCATCACCGCCGCTCGTTATAGTCAAAATGGTCATTTGGGCGGCGACTTTCTGTTGAACGGCGCTCAGGATGTGGGCCCGTTCGGTGATCAAGATGGCGAGAAAGTTTTTATACAAAAATTGGTACCAGAAACGAATCAGTTGTTTGTTCGGTTGTCCTCTAATGGAGAAAGGTGATTATTTTTTCTTTTGTAAATTATCCTAAAACTAATTATTATTGTGATTTATCCCCATTTCGAAGCAAAGTTCTTTTGATTATACAGTTGTGGCAACAATTTCGAACATTTTTGAACTTATAGAAAAATTTGTTCACTCTTGACATAATCTGTTCATTCTTGACGTCTCAAAATTTTGATTCAACATTTTTCATTGAACGACATTTCACCGACATACATGTTGAGACATGCAAGCATTTTCGAACAATATCGCTTTCGTGCCTGTCACCATTACATGCACCAGAACACATAATATATATATATATATTTTTTTTTTGGAAAACAATTTATCATGATACAAGAACACATCAATAATACAATATAATAACCACGAGATTATATGTGAGAAAATTTTTCTTTCATTAACTTTACATATATTATATAACACAGAAACTTTTGAAATAGGATATTCGCCAGATTTGTTCCCGAAGCGTCTTTAAAACATAAACATACGATTCTAAATACAAATTTGAATTATACACTGAACTTGTTTGGAAAAAAACATAACTCTAAATGGAGGAAATAAACTTACCAAAAGATGCATAAAAAGAAACACAAAAAACGATTTGCAAGGAAATTGGCAAAAAAAGTTCATCCTGAAAGTAGTGAATGGATGTTCATAACCGGTTAAATAATGAGAAAAAAAAGAGAGAAATTATTATAAACACATTCAATATTTGGAGCAAGTGGCCTACATAATTAGTGTTATCTTATACCTGCTTTTCTTACAAATTTTATTTTTCAAAAAAAACGATTCAAAAGTTTTGTTTTCTATAATCTCAGATTGCCTCATAATCAATACTTGAAAATTTTTCCTAAAAATTTCCCATGGATCTTTCAATTCATTTTTCTTTTCGTAAAACATTCTTGACTGCCAAATACTTTCTTGAGAAGTACAAATGATCAGATTTAACACCACAATTTTCTCACGACTTGCATACCTAGGCTTTACACCAAAAATGAAATTCTCAATATTCATATTTAAGTCCTTGTCTATGCCCTTCAAGGCTATAGCAATTTTGATCCAAAAATCTGTTATCCTAGGACAGAGAGCGAAAACATGATAAACATCTTCTCTTTCAGATCTGCCTTCATGTAAACAAAACTTACAACTTGTATCGAAGTTTGGATCCATGTGATTTATTTTTGATCTGGTCAACAGAAACCTGTGAATAATTGAAAATCTAATGTTTCTCCCATATCCATCTAAAAATTTAACTGAACTACAAGTTAGTAACTCTAGAATAGTTTTCCTAGGTAATCCAATTTTATGTTCCCAATATTCAGTGATTTTTGGTTGGCACTTTTGTACAATTTTGTATAGGATTATAAGATAAAACACTTTTGTAGAAACATGATCCAAATGAAGAGATCTCCCTCCTACTTCAACTACATTATTATTTAGAAACTGGAACTAAGTATTTATTTCTGCAGTTCTGATCCTCTTATATAACTCAGGGACTTGCATTCTTGCCAGCTGTCTTTTTGACTTATTTTTTACTTTATCTTGAAAGAAAAAACTAATATCAAGATTCCTTTTTTCCATCTTTATCAGAAGCATCAAATTCATTGCTTCAATTTTTGCAATGACATCGACCATACCTATACCTCCTGCATTCGGGGGTAATTTTAGCTTCTCAGTTGCTACCAGATTCCTATTAGATTTATTTGACCAAATAAACTTTGTAGCAAATTTTTCAATGTATTTAACAAAATCCGGCTTTATGTCACAAAACAAGGCTGAATACCATAGTTTAGACAAAAAATATGTATCAATAATTTTAGCTCTAGCATAATATGAAATTTTACTTGATGCTAGGTTTCCTCTAAATTTACTGATTTCTTCTTTCAATGCTTTAACATTTTCATCTTGTTCAGCTCCCTGCTTATTGAAGTAGATTCCATAGATTCTCATCTTTTCAACAAGGAAGTCTTTATATTCATGTGGAATATTTTCTTTCATGTCACCAATGCAAAGAATTTTAGTCTTTTCTTTTTTCAAAGTAGCCCCAGAGGCTTTTCTGAACATTTCGTACACATCAAAAATTTTCCTGACTGATTCATAATCTTTCAAGAAAAAATTTGTATCATCAGCATAACAATTTATCTTGAATTCTTTCCCTAGAACTTGTAATCCTCTTATTAGACTATTTTTCCTGATGTGATTGCATACTGTCTCTGATACAAGCACATAAATCAAAGGTGATAATGGACAGCCTTGTCTTATTCCTCTGCTTACATTAAATGGAAAAGTTTCATAGCAATTCACCAATAATGATGATTGAAATTCCCCTAAATTATAAATTATTTTTATCCATTGTATGAATTTTGGATCAAAGTTGAAAAAAACTAAAGTATCAAAGATATAGTCCCATTCAACAATGTCAAAAGCTGACATGTGATCTACCGATAAAATTAAAGCTTTTTCTTCTGTTTCCTTCTGATAATGAATCAGATTATAGATGGACAATAATCCATCTCTGATATCTCTTCTTTTCACTGCACATGTCTGGTTTTCATGTACAATGTCAGGCATGATACTTTTCATTCTATTAACCAAGATTTTTGCCAAAATTTTATAATCAACATTCAACCATGTTATTGGTCGCCAACTACTTCTTTCAGACTTATCATGTTCTCCTTTATATATCTGAGATATAATACCGTGATACATTGTATTAGTGATCTTACCTGAATCATATATAATAGAGAATAATTTCTTCAATATAGGTACTAAAGAATCAATAAACTTTTGATAATACTCAATAAGAATTCCATCACTTCCAGGTGATTTTTTTTTCTTGAATGAGAAAATTGCCTTTCTGATTTCTTCTTCTGAAAATTCTTCTCTGAGTAACTTGTTTTGATCATCAGAATCCATTTTAATCAATTTTCCTTCCAAGAAAATTTCTTTGTGTTCTCTACTTACGCCAACTGTTCTGAAAAGCTTCTCATATTGTCTTCTATACTCTTCTAAAACTTCTGATTGATCCTCTAATATATTGCCACTCTCTGTCTTGACTGAAGTTATTATTCTATTCTCAGCAGACCTTTTTTGCAAAACTTTTGCAGTTGCAAGTGAACATCTATCAGCAAGAATGTCTTGATAATGAGTTTTACTCAGCTTTTCATTAATTAGACCCTTGATCACTATTTTATACTCATTCTTAACTTATCTATATTCTTTTCTTAATCCCAGATCCTGATTATTGCATTTCAATTTTTCTCTTATCTCATTCATTTTGTTTTCACAATTCTTCCTTATTCTAAAATTCTTCTTATCAATTTTCTTTTTGAGATATATAAAATCCTGCTATATGTTTACTTTGAAATTTTCCCATTTATTAATTAAGGATTTGCCTGAAGTGTCCGTAAGATCTTCAAAATTTTTCTCAAAATAATTTCTAACTTCTTTTATGATCTCATTTTCTTTTGTACTAAGATCATTTTCCAAAAAAAGGCCCAAATGTAACTAGCAAAAAATTTAATTTGGTAGTTACCATAAAGAGCTTGTGATCACTTATTCCTAAATCAAGTACTCTGCAGTTCTTGAAAGAGTCAGACAAAAATCTTGTTGTGTAAATTCTATCAGTTCTTGAAGCAGATTTATGAGCATTGGAAATATGTGTAAAAATTTTCAGCTTTGGATGGTTTAGTCGAAAAATATCATACAATCCCAGCTTACTTTTCACAGCCTCGAACTCTTCTTTTCCTTTTTCTTCTTCTTTGAATCTGAATGAATCTCTGTCAAGAAGGCCACACTCTGTAAAATTGAAGTCACCTAGGATGATTGCCTCATCGTGATGCCTGAAGGAATCATTGATTTTTTTGTAAAGACTGTCATAAAAATTTGCTCTATCAGCTTCTTTCGCAGGAGCATAGATTACCATAATATAAAACTTTTTCTTTTCCTGTTCTGCAAGATATGCTAGTACCCTGCCTTTCATTTCAAAAACTTTTCTCTTCAATTTTAGTCTACAAGTATGGTTAACTAACAAAGCTATACCAGTACAGTTTGTGTCAGCAGAAGATAGTTTATAAGCAAAATATTTCTCAAAAGTACACTCAAAAAGGAATGAATCTGTTTTAGTTTAAAAATGTGTTTCCTGTAGAGCTAGAATATCTATATCTTTTGTTCGCTCATAAATTTTGCTCAGTTTCAAATCATTCCTCAATAACCCTGCACAGTTCAGAGTTGCTACTCTGAGCATATTCCCCATATATAAATGATGCTTGTATGTCTGTTATATTTGAAATGAATGGTGGGTTAAAAATCCATCGGGCCGTTTATTGGTTTAGGCTGTGAGTCGGAAAAAAATCAAGTATCAGCAAAAGAAATAGCCAGGGATCGTCCTTAATGCACAGGTTTTCTACCAACCCAATGCTTACCCAATGGACAGATATTTATTACGTTAAAACCAAGACTTGATAACTCCATACATGTAATTTGGGGGGGAAGTGCTATGGGAACCCCCCCCCCAGAAATCGTCGACCATATGGCTAGCCATTGGGCGACCGCCCCCCAGGATTTTCCAATCCTATGGCTAGCTATAGGATAGCCCATGTATCCCCATACTTTTGGTCGGAAAAATGTCAATTTTTTGATGAAAAATGTCAATTTTTGAACAAAAAATGGTCAAATACGCCAATTTTCTCGGCGCTTCGCACCACAAATACAATTTTTATCGTTTTTTAGACAAGAATTACTATTTTTTAAACTCTTTTTCGGACTTTTTTCGTGAAAAAATCGAATTTTTTTTCCTTCAGGGACCCCTCCCCCCAAAATTTTGGGAATTACTGACCCCCGGCCCAAAAAAGTGGCCCAACCCCCCCCCCTCAGACCTCGGGGCTCCGTCACATGTATGGATAACTCATATTGACAAAATTTTGGTTTCCCAATTTGAGTAATACGAATTTAGGGAGACGGGAGTTTCCTCCAAGTTTATCTAACACAATTCGAAAGAGGTACGCTTACGTAACAAGAGGCGAGAAATTGTGCAATACTAGCCCGTATGAAAAAACAATACAAAAACAAAGAACTGAAAGGGGCGTGGCCAGTGGCAAGAATAAAATACTAGTAAAATGGGCACGGGAAGAGAGGTGGAAAAGCACACACTCACTACCTACCGAATCTGAAACTACAGCAGGCCTGTAGGCAGAGGGGTTGTGCCCCCCAAATGTTGCAGGTGTTAAAAAAAAGTAGCGGTTTTCTTTGCCTTTTTCTTCAAGAAAAAGTCAAGTCGGAAATGCCAATTTCACGGTAAACATAGTGTAAAAATGTCTGGCTACAGGCTTGAACTACAGCCACTATCCCAGAGTCCACTACGTCCGTTTCAGCACGCACCTGCAAGCAACTACCCTGTGTTCCCAAATTATTACGAAATCCATCTAAATCGATGGAAACGCACTTCAATACGTCGGCTAAAATATCTGGCAGAGTGAAAAAACAAGGTGAATGCCGTGTGCATGTCATTTACATGTCCGACCTGCTCGGTGCTCGTTTCACACCTGATGATTTTAGTTAACATACGCATGTCACTTATATGTCGGGTATATATCTTGCATAAAATGCTGCTGTGTGAACTAGCCTTAAGCCGGAGTCATACAGGCGACATTCCACCAAACATACATGTTACAACATGTATGTCAGGTGAAATGTTGTCTGTCACAATTACATGCACCGGAACATGCAATAAATATATAAATGTCGATTGTATGCGGGCTAAAATAGCCGTTGTTGGGGTGGCTCCAGGTGCACGTGTTCAGCTTCCGGCGTCAGTGCGCAGGCGGTTGGACGCGGCGAAAAGTGGCGAGAAAAGAATGATGATTTGCATAGAATTATGCTGCCACTGTTTCGCGTTTTTTGTGTCTTTTTATCGGTGTTAAAAAGATTCGTTTTATGGAGCGACGCCGCCATCGCCTTTTTTATAATATTTTGTTTATTATTATTTATTTGGTGTCGCCACTCGTCACCCAATACAACTTGAACCTGTAAGTGTATTGTTTTGTGAGCGTAGGGGTTGGAGTTTATAAGGTTAGGATTGGAGACTTGGGTAGGATCTCCTGAGGTACGTGCCAAGGTGTTCTGCCTGAGGTTTAGTGAAAGTTCTGGCGAGTATCTGGTGAGACGTCTGGGAGAGTTTTGTGTTTATTGTTGTTGTTAGCCTGTGGTCAGAACTGTTGCATCGTATTGACCCCACAGCTGCCTAACAAGTGGTGGACTCTTAACGCCTCTCTGGACGGATAACCAGAGAACCACCAAAAAAATAACTAAACCTCCTGGGTTTTATTTGCAGGCACATACCGGAAAAGTTAAAACGATGAGTATTCCGGTAGGAAAAACTTTGAGGACGCCTCCTAGGTCACATGAACCTAGTGTTTCGAATCTCGACTCTGCTGAAGAACACACAGCGGTAGAACAGGTTCAAGCACAGGCGCCTGAGACTGAAGGAAGGAGAGAGAGTAGAAATGCCGAAGTGGCAAGAATGGAAGAGGAGTTGAAGAGAAGTGGTTTTGAGATGGCTAGGCAAGCCGAGATTGAAACTACGGTAAGTGGTAGTGTCAGAGGTCAGCAGACCTTTGAAAGAGAGAGACCGACGTCGCCCCCGAAGTTGGTCCATCCGATGGCCGAGACGCTGGAGGAGATTAGACGGAAGTCGAAACCGGCATGGAGGTCAAACATGATGGACATGAATTACGACGAATATTACGAGGACGCGCCGGCCGATTTATACGATGATAAATATTCGAGGCGATACGACCCGGAAATGGCGAATTTTATTCGGCGAGAGGAGCAAAGGGATCGAGTCGATCCCAAGGATTTACGAATTAACGCGCTGGAGAAAAAGGTCGAATTATTGATCAAAGTTATCGAAAGCGCGCAAGTCAAGGAAAAGGAAACCGAAGAAGATCAACGGAAGAAGATAGGTGAGTCTTCTTACATTGAGAGTAGAGTTGAAAGAGTAAGTGAACCTAAGAGAGAGGTTCACTCAGAGGTTTATGTAAGGTCTCAAGAAGATAGAGACAAATATTCGAGTAGAGATAGAGGATGGACTGAGGAGCCGCAGAGTTCGAGGAATGCTGAACAAGCACAATCGAATGCCTACGGTTACTCAGAAAATAGGAGGTCTAGGGAAAGGAAGGTGACTATTTGCGACGAATCGTCCCAGGGAGAGGATAGATTTTCTCGTCCTACTCCTTGGAGAGATACCGCAAATAGAGCTGACCTTAGCCCTGAGAGGAGGAGAAAGAGAAGGTCGAAGAGTAGAAAGAGATCTCACAAATCTAGAGCTAGGAGTAGACATTACTCGGATAGTGATAATAGCAGTTCATCTACGTCGAACTCTAGCTCAAGTGTAGAAGTTGATGTGAGAGATGTGGTAAAGGCCTTGAAACATAGACCTTTACATGATAGTATAAAGCCGACGGAGGGGTTGAAATTTTTTACTGATCTGGAAAGTGAATTTCTGGAGAATACTGCGGATAAAGTGAAGAAGGAGTGTTTGAGAAGGTTGTCTCAAAATACGGCAAGGAGGATAGCGAGAACGTCCTCAAGTTATACAGAAGCGCGGAGAAATATTTTGAAGTATCTGGCGCCAACTTATGATTTGACGATGCTCAAAAGAGAGTTGTTTAATATGAGACAGGAGGAAGGCGAGTCAGCCTTAGAGTTTTTAAAGAGGTTGAGTAATCATGTGGATCTGATCTATGCAGATCAGACTGATCAAGTAAGGCGAGAGAATATTATTAATGCCTTCATTTATAAAAGTAGTCCATTATATCAGACGGAGTTGCAGGATGTATTGTCATCGATGAAAACTTGGCAAGACCTTGCATACACCGTAACTCAGATTGATAAGAAGTATAGGAATGTTTTTACTACTTTTAGAGCCAAGGATAAACCAATTGTGGTGAATCATGTTGTAGCTATGGAGGAGAAGTGCCCGGAAATTGCTTTTGTAGGGAATGCTCCGTATGGAAGTACTAAAAAGTATAACCAGACGAAGTCAAGACCACAAAATCAGTTGCAAAAGGCAGTGGAAGAGGAAAGAAGTGAGGAGAATGCTGAAGAGATGCAACCTGGCCCGTCGCATCGTGATGTCAAAAAGTCTAACGAGGAGCAGGCCAAGGAGTCTTTTTTAGCTATTCTCTCAAAGGAATGGCTACAATTGGTTCAAAAGGTGGATAAATTACAAGTTACTCAGAATGAAGCTTTAAAGGAGTTGACTACTGTGAAGACTGCGTCTGCTGAAAAGCAGAAGCAGTTGAAGCAGCAGAGACCCTACTGCATATATCATAAGAATAATACTCATGCTACGGAGGAGTGTAAAACATTAGCATACCGGCGTCAGCAACAGCAACGCGGTGGATTTAACCGTGGCATGTCTAATCAGTATTATGGTGGTGATAGGAATGCTTCATTTAGAGGAAGTTTCAGAGGTAGAGGTGGACCTCAGTTTGGATTTAGAGGAAGAGGAAGAGGTGCCTATTATGTAGGATTTCCGGAAGAAGATCAAATGTACGGGTATGACCCAGAATTTGAGAGATACAGGGAATTCTGCAGACTTAGAGAGCAAGGCATCCAGTTGCAGAGGCAGCCTCAGTTGATGCTACCTGCATCAACTAGTCAACCGGCTATTCAGGCTAGTACCGTCCAGGATCAATCTGGATCATTTGTTTCGAACCAGTCGCAACCTAGTTCGCATAACGTAATGGTGACAAGCTGTACGGATGTGGATGATGAAAGTGATCAGAGTAGAAACAAATCTTCTAGTTTGGTTCTCAGAAGTATTATTCACCTGGATAAGGTGACACCTCTAGAGAAGGTAAAGGAAAGAGATTTGGCTCATGTGAAGTATGGAAGGAAAGCAACGGACATAGAGAAAAGGTTGTTGGAAAATTATCCGAAAATGGTTCCGTTCTACATAAAAAAGAAACGGCTACCAGAGCTTTAATTGATACAGGAGCTCAGTGTACGGTCATGTCTTCTAAGCTCCTGAAAAGGGCATTAGACGTTGATTATACAGTGTACCCTCGTATTCTTAAAGTGACTGTAGCTGATGGAAAAATTGTGCATGCCTATGGGTATGTACCAGTTTGTATGAAGACTGAATTTGGACATTTTCCAGTCAATGTTATAGTGTTGCCAGATGCAGGTGAGGACCTGATCTTGGGCACAGATTTTTTAGCACACCCAGATTTAGGTGTGGTGATTGATTTCAAAAGAAATGCCATGATGATACAAGGCATTGAGAAGAAGATTGACGTAGTTCAAGTTCCTTCTGTAACTACTGTGCAAACGGTAATGGAAGAAGTGACTAAAGTCAGTGTGGCGTCGACTGATTGCACAAATCAAATTGTTTATCCAAAAGTTTTTCTGCTAAAGACAACTGTTGCAATTGTTGCATGTGGAAAAACCTACATTCCATATGGAACAGATGTTTTGATGAAGGGAAAACTTTGGGATCAACATGGAGATGCCACGTTGAACGGAATTATTGTCGAATCGAAAGATTCTGAAAGGAAGTTCAGAATGGAGAAAGCGGTTGTAGATGGATCACAAGAGGAATTTGTAGTACTAATCTCCAATACCACGGGTTCTGGTTGTCGGTTTGAGAGAGATCAAATCATTGGCTATACAGAATCTATGTTAATTGAAGATGATGATACGTACAAGAAGGTGAAGGAAATGAAAAAGATAAAGGAGGAAAAGGAATATCAGACCTGCATGGTAAAGGAAAGAATGCCTGCATTATCAAAATCTGATTCTGTAGAGTTCCATACTTCACTGTGCAAGATGATATCAAAGGCAAAAATTTCGGAAGAGCAGAAGACGGAAGCTATAGAGTCTTTGTTGAAGTACAGAGATGTCTTTAGTTTGCATGGTGATCCGGCTACTACAACCCCAGCTCTGACGTGTAAGATAGATACAGGAGATGCAAGACCTGTAGCAAAGAGATATTACAGAGCTTCAATTAATAGTCAGCCAAGAGTAAGGCGACATATAAAGGAGATGTTGGATCAGGGAGTGATCGAGCCCTCGAAGTCACCATAGGCTGCACCTCTGTTCCTAGTTGGAAAGAAAGATGGAACTACGAGACCCGTAGTTGATTTTAGAGGTATAAACAAAGTGACCAAGGATGATAAATATCCCATCTAGAGAATGGATGACTATTTAGATTGCCTTGGAAGACCTAAGTTTTATAGGACTCTAGATTCGAAGTCGGGATATTGGCAGGTCCCGATGGAGGAGGAGAGCAAGGAGAAAATGGCTTTTATATGCCAGGAAGGCTTGTTTCAGTTTAAAGTGATGCCGTTTCGATTGAAGAATGCACCTGCTGAATTCCAAAGGATGATGGAGAGAATCCTTGGGGATTTGGTATGGAAAATTTGCCTAGTGTACATAGATGATATTATCATCTTCTCGAATACGTTCGAGGAACACTTAGAGAATTTGAAAATGGTGCTAGAAGCGTTGAGGAAGGCGAAATTGACTCTTAAGCCAGAGAAATGTGAATTTCTTCCCGAGAAGGTGCACTTTTTAGGGCACATCTTGGATGCGAACGGAATTTCTCCAGATCCTAAGAAGGTCAAGGCGATAACGGAATTTCCATTCCCGGATTCTGTTAAGAAAATGCAGAGATTCCTAGGTATGCTACAATGGTGTAAGAAATTTATACCGGACCTAGCAGCACTAGCTGAACCTTTGTACAAATTAACAGGCAAGAAGGGAACATGAAATGTGACGGAGTTGCATTACACAACTTTTGAGAAGCTCAAAGTAGCATTGACCTCAGTACCTTTCTTAAGACATCCAATTTTAGATGGATCTGCGCGATTCATTCTTCAAACGGATGCCAGTGGAATTGCATTGGGAGCAGTGTTATGTGAAGAGACTGACTCAGAACATTGGGTAATTGCCTACAATAGTCGGATATTGCGGGCAGAAGAAAGGAAATGGTGCGCCACCGAAAGGGAATGCTTAGCTGTGGTATACGGCCTAAAAATTTATAAACATTATCTTTTGGGCCAAAAGGTCACGATTCAAACAGACCACAAACCATTATTATCAATGAGGGTCAACACACAGACTAATGACAAACTCAAGAGGTGGTACGCATTCATTTGTTAGTTTAATCACAAGTTGGAGTTCGTGCCTGGCAGACAAAATGCCATGGCTGATTTTCTCTCCAGGAAGGAGGAACCGGATGAACAGAAAGAGAAGTTGCCACCAAAATGGGAGCTTATCTTTCAGAAAGGAGATGTGAAATCTCTTGCTGAAGATGAAGTCATTAACCAAAACCATAAAGTTTTAGTGAAACAACTTCGGGAACTCAGAGGAGATGAAGTGGATGAGGCTGTAGGAGTCTTCACTTCGGTGAAGATGGCCACAGCTTCAGTGGCTTCAAAGTATGGTGTTAGTGATGAAACTCGACTTAATATTTCTCCAGAATTTGATAATTATCGAACACCTGAGAAATATGAAATTGAGGCAGTAGTCACTAGACAAATGGCAAAAAACTTGCAGCAGGAGAAAAAAGGACATCCTCCTGGGCAAGCAAAACCTGTAGAGGAAGTGAAGAGAATTTTTGAACCGAAGGAGAAGGAGTTTGAAGAAGCCCCAGAAATTGAAGATGGTAGACCGAAAGGGCTTATCTCAAATGCCTTGATGGCGCAGTTGCAAGGAAAGGATAAAGATTTGAAAGTGATCTTCGAGAAACTAGGTGCTAATAGTAGCACTAAGCCTCAAAGTAACTTTTATATCGATCAAGGGATACTATATAGAGAGACTTTTGGCGAGGCAGAGGATCAAGTTGTTGTGCCCTCTGTTCTCAAAAAAGTTGTCCTACATCAGTATCATGGTTCAGTGATGATGACGCATCAAGGGTTTAAGAGAACCCTTGCTATTATTAAAAAGCGGTTCTGGTGGCCGAGCATCGAAAAGGATGTTCGGAGCTGGATCAGCTTTTGTCCGATATGTCAAATTGCGACTCCAGGAAAGGCTGCTATACCGCCATTAAATCCTATTATTCCTAGAGGACCATTTGACATAGTCTCTGTTGATATTGTGGGAATTTCTCCCATGAGTGAGAAGAGACCATATGTGATAGTATTTCAAGATTACTTTACAAAATGGGTGGAAGCAGAAATGATCCCGGATCAATCTGCTGTAACCATTGTGGACAGTTTTCTTCGGAATATTGTGTTCAGGCATGGAACCCCGGTGAAATTGTTGAGTGATAATGGTTCATGCTTTACAGCTGATCTGATGATGTCAGTCTGTAAATTATTGGAGTGTCAAAAGATTTTCACAACTGCCTACCATCCACAAGGAAATGGAATGGTTGAAAGGTTTAACCAAACCTTGATCAAGCAGTTGCGAAAGGTTGCTATAGAAGATTCAGATAAATGGGACAGATATTTGCAATCTGTCGTTTTTGCTTACAATGCCACACCTCATACCTCGACGAGATGTTCTCCATTTGCCTTATTGAGAGATCATGAGGCTAATTTTGGCATTAGTATTGGTGTTGCAAGAAACATAGTTCTGCCAATGAACTATGAGGCTTATAAGCATATACTAACTGAAAGTTTAGTAGAAACTTATGAAGTCATTTCAGAGAATATCAGAAAAGCTGCAGAGAGCAGTAAAAAGTTTTTTGACGGTAAAGCAAAAGCTCATGATTATTCCGTCAATGATTGGGTTTTGCTGAAAGTCAATAAACAGAAAAAACTGGGTCTGCCGTGGCAAGGACCATATGTTGTTACTGATAATAGGAGATTATCAGAGAACGTGCTTGAAATCGCGCACTGGAGATAGCCACTGAAAAAGCAGGTGGTATCCGTGAGCAGGTTAAAGCACTTTCGCTACGAGACCAGCAGATGGCTGCAGTCTAATGACGTGTCACCTAAGGACACGCAGTTTACTGTAGATTCGAAAATTAGTAATTATAAACTGCCGTAGCGCGCAGCGCTCTGTTTTTCTGTGTGTGTGTGTGCGTGTGATTACCCCCCCTATATTTTTTCGTCCCAAATTGTGTATTTAGGTACAAATTGTATTTAATTGTATTCATTTATGTATTTATCGCGTATTTATCGTGTATTTTTAAATTTTTCTCCCGTAAATCTTTAAATTTTTCAAAATTTTTGGTAAAAAACCACTCTTCGCAAAAAACCTAAATTTTCAAACTTTTTTCGCGGCCCTAAATTTTAAATTTCCCCGAGTCCGACTAATTTTTTCGGAGGAAATAGTAGTTGTTGCCCACCAATTCTGTGAATATTGGAAGAATTGGAAAACCGCTGAAGTTTTAGAGTGAAAATAGACAAAAAGTAGCGAAAGCGGAAAATTTGTCGATTTTTCAGCTCATATCAAAAAATTTTTAAAAAATTTGCGAAAATTGATAGTGCCGAATTGCAAGAATTCGAGAAAGAAGCGGAAGAAATGTCCCAGCCCCCCAATGGACGCCAGACAAAACAATATTTGGTCACGGACCCCCACGTGACCTACAGTCAGCCGCAGGTGCGGCAAAATAATCGGTATTTTTTAGTCGATGGTAAGCGACCTAAGTTTTTAAACTTAGTTAATCTTAAAATTTATTGGGCAAAGCAGGATGTTATAGCCCACGGGTGTCTAGACAAAGGCCTAGACAATTGTAAAAGTTTAGTGGGAACAAATTTGTTCTGTCAAACTTGAAAAAGTGTGGCAAAGCTGCCCGTAGCGCGAAATTTGGACTTTTTGTGAAACTACATTATTCCTCTACATACATAGCGAGTTGAATAAATTCGTCTGTGTGATGGGGAAGAAGTGGAGTGTAGCAACTAGTCGACTAGGGGTAGATAATTTCAAAATTATTTAAATTTTCAAATTCCATCTTAATTTAATTTTCTACAAATTTCCACATTTTGGGTAAAATTATTAAATATATTTTTAAATTTCTTCTTGGAAATTCTTAATTTATTAGTTGGATAGGCCATTTTGGGCGTTGGATTGAAAGGACTAGCAGTCGAATGATGGAAGACGCAGGTGGTCTGTGCGTGTACTCCCGTATAAGGTAGAAGTCGGGGCCGCACTTGTGTTTAACTATCTGCCAACACTAACCCAATATATGTTTGGTACCTTATTGTCCCCTGCTTGCAATTTTTCTTTTTCCTTTTTGTGCTTGCTATCTGTGGTGAAGGTAGAAATTAACCGATGTGTGTCCGCTTCGAGAAATTCTCATTAAAAAGTTGTAAACATTTCGCCTGAATTTTTTAGACTACAATGTTAAACGCATTGTCAGAGTCGGCGAATTGGAACGATGGTTTGCCACGAATTTCGGAAGATTTTCGTTGGAATTAACGGAACCGAAAATGGTCGAAATAGGTAAGGTGGCTGAAATGATCGAAACCTTGAAGGAGAGCAGGTTTCGAGGACAGACAATTATCGGTTTTGATACGGAAAAAGTTACACAAGAGTATGTGAGTAAGGTTTTCGTGACTTCTGGGGTTGATAACCCAAAAGGGAAGTAGTTCACGAGAGTCATTAGCTTCTCGACAGTGACTGGAGACACCTTTGTTGTAAATACTACGACAATCATGCCAAAGAAATGGACACTCATTCATGAGCTCTTAGATTCGGACATGCTTCTCGTTGGATACAACATGGTTACAGATCTGGTCGCCATCTGGAATGTTAATGGCGCTGGCAGAAAGCACCAAGATGTTGATCTAACACCGGAGATCAAACATAGAGTTACGTCTTCGTATGGCCGTTTTTATGACATAGCCAAGGTAGGAGACCAGTTGAATGGGAGATTTTTGGCAATGTCCAGGAAGTTGGGACTTTGCCCAGAGACTTTTAAGCTGAAAGGGTTGTTCACGGAGCTGTATCTGGCGGACATTGGTTATTATCAAATGGATTTCCTTCAGAGAGCGCAACGTGAACAATTCTGTAGGCACACGTTAACGCAATTTGAAATACGGTATTCAGCACTGGACGCCTACTACTCATTGTTGGTCTTCCTAGCATTTTTCCACTATGAGTTAGCTATGGAAGTCAAGGTCGGATTCCAGTACTTTCCGCATGATTTGATGAAAGCGGATCAAATTCAGATAATGGCTTTCAGGCTGTACAGATTTTTCAATATGATACATGGTGAGAATTTTCCGCAGACTTTTTGCGGAAGTCCAGAAGTAGAAGAGCCGCAGTCATTGGCTATTTATCACGTGATGAGACAGGAAGTGTATGCCCGTATGGCTAGGTAAGCAGCCAACAGTGCCGGTTACAGGCACTGAGGTAAGCACAACGGTGAGTCAGCAATCTAGAGTTGATATGAGTACTATGGATCACGTGCAGGGGATGCAGGCTGAGCCTGTTGCGGGGAAAGCACAGCAACAAGCGATACCTGCAGACCTCAACACCCCCATAGACTTGAATCAGGTAGGAGATGATTTAGAAGTAGACAAGGAGGTCACTGTTGAATCATCGATACAACCTGATCAAGAAGCACAGGTAACCTCTTTAGTAGATCAGACAGAGAGTTTACTTTCTGGAATGGATGTCAGAGCAGAGCAAATGCTGGATGAAAGCAATCTGATAACGATTGCTGCAAGTCCAACAATAGAAGAAATTGAAGTAAGGCTCAGGGAGCAAGCTGAGAAGGAAATCGAAAGGCAGAAAGAGATTTTCGTTAAACGGCTTGCGGAGCAAAAAGCGAGATTAGATCAGCAGCAGAAGCAGCTGGAGCAGGTATTGGCTGGTTTTACAGCGCAGCCGACGCCTCTGGCAGCGCCTACAGTCGTGCAAGCTCCAGCCAAGCCGCCTACTGCTTATCATATCCCGAAATTGCTGGCGCAGCCTGCTAGTACGCAGGTGATCCAACCTGCAGTCAGCAAGGTTACGCCGACAGTTCAGATAGCGCCCAGAGATCCAGGTATAGACGGTGGTATACCAGGTACGTATACTGCCGAGGAGGTTAGGAAATTCAGAGCGGAAGGTCGTACGGACGACCAGATTAAAAGATTAGGAAGGAGGAAGTTAGCCCGAAGGGCCAATAGGGCTAAAAGGAGAGATGATGAAGATGTTGTTGAAATTACTGATGATGAAGGAGAAAAGACAGGGAGTTGTACGTCTGTGGACTTGAAGTTTGCTAGATCCTCTACTTTATTGATGGATTCGACCAAGTCCAAGACTGGAACTACCCCGATGAGCCTGACGCCTGGAACTGAGAACTATGCTGATGAGCCTGACGCCTCAGTATGAGACTCAGGCTGCAGAAAGGTTTTCACCTCCCGTTGGTCGGTTTTGAGGGCCGAGGGATGTTGGGGTGGCTCCAGGTGCACGTGTTCAGCTTCCGGCGTCGGTGCGCAGGCAGTTGGACGCAGTGAAAAGTGGTGAGAAAAGAATGATGATTTGCATAGAATTATGCTGCCACTGTTTCGCGTTTTTTGTTTCTTTTTATCAGTGTTAAAAAGATTTGTTTTATGGAGCGACGCTGCCATCGCCTTTTTTATAATATTTTGTTTATTATTATTTATTTGGCATCGCCACTCGTCACCCAATACAACTTGAACCTGTAAGTGTATTGTTTTGTGAGCATAGGGGTTGGAGTTTATAAGGTTAGGATTGGAGACTTGGGTAGGATCTCCTGAGGTACATGCCAAGGTGTTCTGCCTGAGGTTTAGTGAAAGTTCTGGCGAGTATCTGGTGAAATGTCTGGGAGAGTTTTGTGTTTATTGTTGTTGTTAGCCTGTGGTCAGAACTGTTGCATCGTATTGACCCCACAGCTGCCTAACACCGTCTGAGTGAGAAAAAACAAACTGAATGTAGGGCTTTTGTTGCGCCTGTTCATACCTGATGATTAGATTGTGCCCCAACATTGCCACCATCCCAACACTGCCACCGTCTCAGCATTTCCACCAAAAAATCCCAACATTACCACCATTTCATATGAGGGCATAACATGCTGACATGATTTTGTGAAGCAAACTGGGTGTCTCCATTTTTCAACTTATTTCCTCAATTTTACTGAATCAATCGAAAACTTCAACCAAGCAGGTACAATAAGTGCTCCAAATATCGACGAACTTTAGCATGAAAATCATCATCTTGTAAACCTAAAAAAGCGTTTTTTTGCACGCATCAGATCACTTGTACATAGGGCGAGGCTAATATCAGGAAAGACGTTACCACCTACCTGAAGAAATTGCATGCAGAACGCCATGGTTGTCCAAACGTGCACCGAAAAAAGCAACCCCAACTGCCATCACAAGTCAATCATTTCCAAAAAAATAATGAAAATTGAAGATGGCATGATCAATTCACATGTTTCATGAATTTGGAGGCACCCTGTTTGCTCCACAAGGTTATATTTCATTATGTTCCACCAAGTTTTTATCCATGATGCCACTTTAAAAAATGGTGGCAGTGTTGGGACAGTGGCAATGCTGGGATAGTGGCAGTATTGAGACAGCAGCAATGTTGGGAAATTTTTGGTGGCAATGTTGGGACCATGGCAATGTTGGGACTGTGGCAATGTTGGAACAGTGGCAATGCTGGGATTGTGACAATGTTGGGACTACACCGATGATTCTACCTAACATACGGATGTCGTTTATATGTCGTGACATAAATTTTGCGTAAAATGTTGCCGCATGAACTGACCTTTAAGACACAATTTCTGGAAGATTCTACTTTCCCTATGATAAGTTGAAAATTAATCATTCCTCAAATTAAGATATTTTGAGTAGTTTTGTGCGCTGAGTTCCATGATACCATTCGTTTTGCTTGTAAACGAAAATTCGGGCCACTACAGTATGCCAAAGTTTGAAAATTGATGATTTTTTTGCACTTTTCAGTGGTCTTGCTAGCCAAGCGATATTTCGAGATCGGTTTGATCTTATTTGATGAATAAGTATTCAATTTATAGGGGAGAGAATAAGCGCTCTTTTGGTGTATCATTTACAGTAATTAATTGCATATTACACTTTTTCATAAAGTTTAAAGTGTCAAAAATGAGCTGTCAAACATTTAAAAAATTTCATTAATGTGCACTCCCGAGCACCTTCTCATCAGAAGCCGCAGAATTTTATTTTCCTATATTGTAGCCCATCCAATTTTTACTGCTTTGGTTAAATTTTCATCAAAATTTTTATATCCTTTTGGGAGCTGCACTGCTCTGAAGAAGGCATACTTATGAAAATCTCACAGAAATCATTGTATTAACCGGGTGGCCCTTGTCTACCACTTGTGATATATTTATTACCTGTACCGTAAAATTATCAAATAACTAACAGACTAGTGCAATGTATTGATTGTTTCATGAGCAAACATTTTACACTCTGCATGAAAGTTTGAACAGTCAAAAATTAGAAGCAAAATTGAAGAAAAACCTGCTTAGAGGCACTCCCCAGCACCTTCACCTACTATGCTGCTGAATTTTATCTTTTTATTCTTTTGTTCATAAATTCCTACAGTAGCTGTGAAAGCACCATCGCGATTTGAATACCTCTGAAGAAGCTACAGAGATCTAAAGAAAGCAAAACCCTGAAAATTTCTCAGAAATCAATAATTTTGTTTGCATTTCTTTGCATTTAGCATTTAGCATTTGTTAAGGAAGTTGGTTCAGTATCTCGATACTAGAAGCAGGAAATAAGGAGCATGGGGAGAAAATTTGCTGGAAGTGAGGTCAAAAATTATATCCTGCCAGAACAGTTTTTACTGTTTTGTTTATAAACTATAAACAACCTATCTCAAGCAAAAAATTGGACTGATGAGAAATATTTTGTCTCAAAATTTTCTAGCCGGATTGGTCAAAAGTTGTGCCAGCTTTTCCTCGTTTTCCCTAAGGATCTCACCTTCCATAGGAATCATATTTTATTTAACTGTGATGAATCAATAGACATTGATGGTTCCACTAGTTCTGAGTTTCTGTTGTGTATCTTGATGGTATCATCAGTTCAATCCAAAAATTGCTTCCTAGCATGGCTGATGTAGCTAGCTGATTTTCATGATACACAATCAGTGCTTCCAGTCCTGGGACAATGGTTCTCTTGTTCTCTTTATTAACTGATACAATTTTTCCAGTGCCAATTTTATAAGCACCCCAAGCATGTTTAGCATTCAACTCAAACAAAAAGTTCGAATACGAAATTACACCAGGCAGCTTCTGAAGCATAGCATTTGATGTTGTCAATTTGCTATAGATCAATGGAGTGCCTTTGGTACCCTGATAAGAAGATGCACACCTCACAAATCCTTCGACATTTGTGCATTTGTTATTTTCATCAACATACAAGTGTACCTGACATTTTACTAATGCTGCTATTCAATCACAGGCACCCTTGCCATGCTGAGGTTCACTGAAATCCCATCACTGTGTTTTAATACCAGTCAGTTTGGAAATAACTGGCAAGGCAAGCGGAATTGGAGCACTATGAAAACAGGCTGCATTGTCTGATCCATAGAAGGCTGTGTTGATCAATGACTTTTCAGATCAAATTTGCTTCAGTATGTCCATAACTACATTAAGAACTGCATTGCTGTGCTGCTCCATAAGGTCAAAGACATGTATGTAAATGTGGTACTGGAGCTGTCCATCTACTGACATATGAACATAACTTAAAAGCCAGGGAATTCTTTGTTTTCCAAACCAAGAAACCTGATCTTAGCCACTTGCTGGCAGCCACCTCATAGCCCAATCGACTTGGACATGTACTTATTATTCTTTAGATTCCCAATGATTTCTGTTTGAGCCAGGTCCTGATGCACAGATTGCAATTGATGTTTCTACTATTCCAGCGCATTTTTTGCATCTTCTTGAGTTAAGTATTCATTTTCTACTCTGTCCAAATGATTACTGAAAGTCATATCATTTAGCTTGAGTTGAATTTTTTCAATGACAGCATTAATTTGCTGACGGTTGTCACCTTGCAGATCATAATTGTGATCTTCGCATAAGCTCTGTATGCCTTCTTCAGAGCAGTGCAGCTCCCAAATCGGTACAAAAATTTTGATGAAAATTTAACCAAAGCAGTAAAAATGGATGGGTACAATATAGGAAAATAAAATTCTGCGGCTTCCGATGGGAAGGTACTCCAGAGTGCCCATAAATGAAATTTTTTTCAATTTTGACGGCTCATTTTTGACACTTCAAACTTTATGAAAAAGTGTAATATGCAATTACTTACTGTAAATGATACACCAAAAGAGAGCTTATTCTCTCCTCTATAAAATGAATATTTATTCATCAAATAAGATCAAACCGATCTCGAAATATCGCTTGGCTAGCACGACCACTGAAAAGTGCAAAAAAATCATCAATTTTCAAACTTTGGCATACTGTAGCGGCGCGAATTTTCTTTTACAAGCAAAACAAATCGTACCATGGAACTCAGCGCACGAAACTACCCAAAATATCTGATTTTGAGGTATGATTAATTTTCGTGTTATCATAGGCCTATATAAAAAAGGTAGAATCTCTCAGAAATCGTGTCTTAAGTCTCCTTCTAGAACTTCTAGTACCTGAGAGAATACTGCTGATTCTGTGCTTCACATAGACGATTGAGCTTTAGACCAGAATAGGCTGTATTCTGCCAATATCACATCATGCTTCTTTTTGTATTTTAGGTTCGTGTCATCGAGATTTCATATATTCTCCCAAATTACATTATGCTATATTTTCGTTTATTTTTTCTCATTTCAAGGTATTGAACGCACCTCGGAATGCTGTATATAAATTATATTATGACCAGAGCACCCCATGGGGGGTATGGGGGGGTATTACCCCCGTCTTAGATTTGGAAATTCATTTACTACCCCAATAAAAACAGCTCACTATGGCAAAAAAATTTTGGTAGACTTCATCCTCTCCCCAGTAGGTTATACTAATTCGAGAAAAATTGCAGAATGTGTGATTCTGAGGAATTACTCACTGCTCTTTTTGACACATTTACAGTGCAAATGATAATGGGAAAGTATGCAACTTCTGTGCCATATAGCGATTTTTAGGAAAGGATATCAGCACATTAATATATACTACTTGTAGGAAATCATTATAAATATAATTGGTAGATGAAATAATGACTTATGTATATGTGATTAATCAAAAAATCGCCCCTTGGGAAGAAAAACATTATGTTCGTAAAATTCTGCCTCTTCATGCTCTCCTTTCCTTTTCCCCGCTTCTGCGTTGGGTCTTCTGTGCGCATATGGTTACCCAAGCTGTGGCATACTTTCCTGCTATGAATTGAGACATGTGAGGTCTGTTGACGTGGATCAGGAGTGGTACTTGGTTTCAAACTCGTAGTTCATAGTCTAATGGGATTAATAATATTAAAGCCACATTCAGCATCAGGACTTTCAATTGGAAGCACTTTTCCAAGCCTAATCAGTGATGGGATAAGCCCATACTGCTGAAGATGCTGGTTGAAACAATGTTTCCAAACGTATGTTGTGCCCGATTCTTGAAATGTGCAGGAATCAGTTGGCACAACAGTCTTCAAAGTGTGACTATTCTGTACGTATAATTAGTGCATTAAAGTTGCTTGATTGGGGCTGGAAAATGGAGTTGAAATAGTAAATGCTTTTTCACTGTGAAAAGCATAAAGTAGGGGCATTAATAATTTTTGTAAGTTCGAGAAACTACAACTCCCCCCTCCTTAACAAAAAGTTGAGAGCAAAAAAAAGGTCACGGCATATTTCAAGTACTACCCTTGAAATTTACGATTTTACCCCTACCTAGATTTTCGACCTTGGGGACCTCTGATTATGACAGACTACCCCATGTCGAGGGGTATGAGGGGGGTATTACCCCTACCTAAAGCCCTTAAAATTGATCACTGGTTACCTTATTTTGAGACAAAATAACGTGTTTAGTGGACATTTAGTTACACTGCCCCCGAAAATTTTCAATTTTACCCCTAGATGAAAAATTTGATCTTTGGGACCTCTGTATTATGAACATTTGATCTTATTCAAAATTATTTCGCGATTTTTACACCAGAGTGTGCATTGTGAAATCTGCCGACGAAACGAACATCACTTGCTTTTTGGTTCACGAGTGCGAAGGTTCCAGTCGAATGGGCGCCCGACCGCGACGGTTTCTATTTACGGGTCACGTCAATGGTTCAATTCAGGTAAATGTATACATACTTGCCAATATGCTTTCAGTAGAATTATGTTGAAATGAATCAATAATGAAATGGGTTTCTGGTACTGCATTGCTTATGAACGCTAGATTTTTAAATTTAGTTAGCATTTGTCGACCTGAAATTTGATTTACAAAAATATTCAAAAATTACTCTCGACTTATAACTGTGCAAAGCTGCAAAATGCACTTTGATGCATATTTATTTTTGTGAAATTAAAATTTCGCAAAGGTTTGCCACGTGTAGAAAATTTATCGAATTTTCGAAACATTTTATTATTCGTTCCAAAAATTCAGATTTCATTTGAATAACTTCAAACTCACGGCTTTCTTGAAATAAAGTTTTGATGCCGGGGCCGGCCATCGGGGGCAATACGACGCCGCATAAAAATTGAATTAGTACCCGGAAATTATTTTGTCTCTAGTCTACGCTGTTTCATCAATTTCAAATTACAATTTCTTATAGATGTGGGATTTGACTACGGCGTTAGATATGCATAATGTAGCAAAGGAAAAAGGAGGTGAGCATTTCTCTATCGAGCATTATAAGTAACTTATGAACTCCCTAAAATTAAAAAGTCGTTCAATAACGAGAATAAAGAGTTAAAATATAACTAAAAATTCAGAGAAATGAAACCTGTGACTTTGATGTTTGAAAAATTTAAGAAAATAAAGCATCGCTGCAAGGCCCCTCGCCAGAAGAACTTTTACGACTGATTGACGAATGCGAAATCACATGTAGTAGTATGTCAGTCACGCCGATCAACACGCCCGCAGGATCAGTGTCACACATTCCGTCGCTTTTCACACCGCTTTCCAGTCATTCAATTTTAAATCCTATTTGTTCGACAAGCAGCAATTCAACGTCGGCTTTCAATAGTTAGTTACCAGGAAAAAATTTTTCCTCAGTTATAGGGATTCAAAAATTTTCCAAAAATTTGACTTCAACTAAAATCTGTATGATCTATTTTATATTCATGTATTTCTTAGTCGCTTCTTTTATTACATTTATCGTATATATTTATTTATCGCTCCTTTGTTTATAGCTGATTCATTAGTTTATAAGGACTTGATACGTTAACTTAGTTTTAAAAGTAAAGTAAAACAACTGAAAATTCGAACTTGGGAATTTACAGGAACTCTTAGCGATGCAGAATAGTTTCCAATATTTCCGCATTTGTAATTAAATTGAAGGATGTTTTATTGACAATCAACTGATAAATTTCAGTAATATGTTTTTAAATACTTACAGCGTCGAAACGGAACATCAAATTTCCATTTACAATAATGCCAACTGCGTTTATAATTCATTCTTCAAAACTGTTTTGCTTCGTTAACTTTAAATTTGCAATAGGCTATTATTAGTATGGAACTACTTTCTCCATAAATTTCTAACTTCCAGAAAATTTACTACTATCTTTGTGTCGCTGAATCTTTCCTCATCCATTTTCAAAGTCAATGAATTTTCGAAACGGATATTTATTGACTTCATCTTTGCGCTCCTGTAAAAATTTTTCAACAAAATTGTCAACACTTGGGTGTTCTGTTCCCGTTTTGCGAAAATATTCGTTATAATCAAATCTTCATCCTCGTAATTGTATAAGTTGAATTCAGTTAGATTGTTATGAATTATAATTTCATTTTTCCATTCAATATCAAAATTTGATATCCCAATTATGGAAGCGTTGTGAAATTCTAATGGTAAAGGTTGCAATGCGAGATTTTCTCGAGCGATAACCAGCACTGACAAGTAATAATTTACTATCATCAATCTTTTGAATTTTTCTCCCTCGAGAAAGTTCCGTAAATGAATTTTCACTAAAGTTACATTGTGGGTAAAATTAGTTTTCTTAACCTGGATTTGAATATCTCTGCTAACAATGCCTACCTCTAGTTGAATCTCATCGCTAGAGGACTTGGATTTCAAAAATCTTTGGTAGAACTCAATATTTATTATGTCACTCGAGGCTGGATTTCCGGCTTCATATATAAATACTGGAGGAGTGAACAATGTTGTCATATCTTTGCTCTTTATAACATACACATTTTCAGCTTGTCCGCCGAAAATATGACTTTCATGTGGAGGGTCATTTTCGAAAGTAACGTGCTTTTCGGTCCTCTTCTGCATCTGACCCATTATTATAGTCGTCTTTGATAATAACATGAAAATTATCATAGTGGCGTTAAATTTCCTTATGACATTCAAGTTATTGCTAACAACACTTTCCACATCATCTGTTGTGTTCCTGATTTTGTAAATTGTCAAATGTTTTCCGATATCGATCATACATCCGGAACCGACGTAAAATTTCACAGATTTATCAAAGTTGATCATCTTCATCGAACTGTATTGAAATTCAAATTCAGTGTATGTTTCATTGAAAAATATATTTTTCAGTTCAGTCAATGCGTCTTTAATAAGTATTGTATGTTGTGCCTGCGAGTTTTTAGATAGCATTTTAATTTGAACATCACCTGTTAAATTGCTTTTCATTAAGTAATTGAATTGTCCCCGGCTAGCGTATTGTTCAACAAATGTCCAACTGTTCAAAGCTATATTCATCGAATATTCGCAAATTTCCGATTCGTAAATAACAATAATGTCAGGTTCGTGTTGATTCCCGCCACCTGAAGCCAATCTTTTTGTTTCACACGTTGCCATCATTATTTCGGGTTTTCCATGCCTCCCAATGATTTCTTGTATGTTATAAAAAGTTATTTTCTTTACAGTGTGTCTTTGTTCAAATACATCCTCGAAATATGAAATGAAATTTTCGTCAACCCTAACGAATTCTTTCTGTCTAAAGTTGGCCAAATTTAGTGTATTGAAACCGGACCTTCCATCCAGAAATCCTATTGTTCTATCGCCCGTCAATATAAATTGATCGTTGTTAAATCCTCCCAATATTGTCTTATTCCCATTCCCCATATGAATGATATTTTTCATATTTTGCATTCCGTAAACAGTATCATTTCCATCTAGTAATTCAATAAGTGTAGAATTTCCGGTAGAATTCTTCAGCTTGACACCAAATGCATCTATGCACATGTATCTGATATTATCTGGGTAACAGAAGAACTCCATGTAACCCGGCAAGTTGGGCATAATTCGTTGACCAGCGTGGTTCCATGTTCCATTGATCAAATCAATTTTATTATTTGGTTGAATGTGAATTTGTTTAGACTTTATGAATGCCATTGGCATAACAATATATGCAATATCACTGGTCAAATTTTGTGTCATTTTGTTTAAAATATACTCATTCGCTTTTTTCTCTTCCATTAAATCTGTTAAATATTGTTCGGGTTCCAGTCCCACAAAGTCTCTCAATCCGGTCAGCCATATTTCGACACTCGTCATATCGATATTTTCCTTAATTTTTTGAACTTGGTGGACCGCACTGTAAATGTCTGCTCCCAGGAGTAGGGAAACTCCTGCGGCAGCCCCGATAGGACCAGCAGTTGATGATATGCCTGAAATTAAGCCTGTGTATTCCAGACCTAATATGGACATTTGTACTCCTTCAATAAGCAAGAAACCGCTGTCTGCAGCTATATTAACAATTGACGAGCTGTCGTGTGATTCTTCGTATTGTTTGATATTTCCTATCAAATCGTAAACCACAAAACCGGCCATAATTCGGCCGAGTACTGATGCTGATAGATTAACAATGTTGCTAGAGATAATATTGCCAGTGGCTGCTAACTTAGCGCCGTAAGATTCTAACTTGTTGCCGAAGAATGTCAGTGCGGTGGCACCTGCTATGAATCCAAGGCTAATAGCAATCCCTGCATAGTCCTCCTTGATCAAGTCTGCAATAATATTCTTTCCTATGAGTGAAAGCATCATGATATTGGCGACTCTGCCCACTTTCTGCAAATGTTGACTAATGTCAGAAGTTTGTAAACTAGAACTACCTTGCATTCGTGCCATTTTTTCTTCCATTTTTTTTAGTCCATGATTGGATTTTGGACAAACCTTTATCGAGCGTTTCTTCCTAGCATTTCTCATACATTGAGTCAAAAAAGCCATGATATCAGTCGTTTCTGATCGCCGCTCTCCTACTATAACTCTCGGAAAATATCCATCCCTCTCTCCATTGGTTGTAGCAGCGATTATTTGGAAATTTTCGTCACCGAATTTATTGGTATTTTTGACGTAGGATTGAACGCTTTGGAAATCGCTCAAAATATTAATTGTCGATTCGAATTCACTTTGATATTCCCTACCCAAATCGAGAGAAAATATAAATTTGGCTTCGCCCGATTCGCCGAAAACTGCCAATTCTACTTTTCTCGAATCGTATGAATGCAACATAAGCTTGGAATAATGCATCCTGGAAAACAACCCTTCAACAACAGCTGCTAAATCGGAACTACCAGGCAATAGATTATTGTTTTTAATCAAAAATTCGAACACGTCGTTATTTTCAGTATCACTGATCAATACTGCTTCATCGATTTTTTTATTTTCGACTAGATTGAATTGTTCATCCATGTTTATGTGATTTATCGGCCTTATATTCCTTGACGAACCCATCTGCGGATAATGAACTTGCGATGATAATGCAATCATTATAAAGTCTTTCGGTAGTCGGTCACGAACTTTAAAGTCCTGTATTGTATGATGAAAACTGGTCCAAATATTTATCGTCACCACTTTCTCCACCGAAAGACTTGTGGTCTTTGGTTGGTATCTACAATGATGAAGTTGAAAATTCAAAAAATTGCATGAAATTTATAGGCAATTGTAGTCTGTTTTTCATGAAATTCTTGTGAATTGTAAAATTACGAAAAGTAAATACCGATCTCGTGGTCGTTGAAACACTTTTACGGTAGAATTTGTTGCTCAAAAATGCTTAAATTTTTGTTGAGTTGAGTAAATCCGATATGAAGAGCTGGGGAAGTTATAAAATTCTCATTGTGAGCCGAAGTCGATTTCTTGATTGCTTTTGAAGAAATTTACACGTTTTTCTGAATTGTATTCTATCAACTTAAAAGCATTACCAAATAAAAATCAGTTAAATGCAGATATTGACCTTTGACAAGATTTTATTCAAGTAGAGTTCAATTGACATTTTTTTGATTTTTATAGAACTTTTTTGAAGCGAGATTTAGATGCTGAAGAAAAATTCAGGAACCACTGACAGTTTTCGAACCGATCCAACTATGGCGCATGAGATAAGACATTTTAGCACGAATTAATATATACAGGGTGTCACGAAATGATAGCCCCTCCAAAAGTGAACTTGGAGATGCGATAGAGAAAATAAGAGTCAATTTTTACACAAAAAGCTAAGAATCACCCAGCACCCTTATCAAGGGCGATAACCTAAGAAAAAGTTGTCCTGAATTTTCCATATATTATTCATTTTTCGACGCTGATTATCATGATAACGATCATTTTTCACTTTGTTATGGGCATGTAAACTTGCAAAAACATGCATAAAACTTCAAAAATGGTTGATGTTGCATTTTCATCTACCGCTCTGTCAGTTTGTATTGGGTTTTTTCAATGACAGAACAGATGTTGCGCTACAACAATGGGTCATATTCAACGCAAACAATCAATTGCTAATGTTTTTATGAACAAACGAGTGCAGAAATTTCAAGATTTACATTCTGAAATTTTGCATATTTTGACCTACAGTAACAAACATAAGCGCGGGCCGAACTCTTAATTTTTTCGGCTTGAAGAGCAACCATATGGCCTTCAATGCGCAGAAAATTAAGAAAATAAAAGTACCGTTTCTTGGATTATAGTATTTCCAATTTACCCTATTATGCACAACATTTAATTTTTGGTCAAAATGAATACTGATTCAATTTAATAATTTTTCTAATGCCGAAAGCATATCAGTTTGTTTTAATTGATTTTAAAGAATATTTATTCATCTCACATCATTTTAATCCCTTGCTTCACAGGATGAAAAACTCGATATTTGCGGCTAAGAAAGTTGTCATGTGGCTAGCTATCGTGTAGCATAATCACAACTTATATTGTAAACATTGTGAATAACATAGATTGATCTTGGAGGAAATCAACCAAGAATTGCAAAAAACACTATTGGATGCACATACAAGAGGCTGCTAAAAATGCAATGATTGAAGGGAAGCAACATCCAGTTGAAACAGTAAGCAACACGGTTTGTTAGCAACAACAGCCATGGAAGGAGTGCAAATTACTATTCACTCGAGTCACCAAATTCATCCCACAAAGCAGCTGTGAGGATGAGAGTGTGTTGTAGTGGTGCGTCTGGCTATTCATTATGCGGCATGCCCCGCACTCACCACCACCACTACAACCACAATTTCCGAACGATCCACGTGGCTCGGTTAGCGCAGTTGATAGCGCGTCTGCCTTGTATGCAGAAGGTCGAGGGTTCGAGCCCCTCACTGAGCGTTATTTTTCTGACGCGCCAGCCACGTGGATTTGGGCATACGACATTGGTGACCATTCCAGGGGCCCTTCCTCCTCGAAGGGGGAGGAGTGTTGTAGTGGTGCGTCAGGCTATTCATTACGTGGCATGCCCTGCACTCACCACGACCACTACAACCATGATTTCCGAACCATCCACATGGCTCGGTTAGTATTCATAATATCTGAAATTGAGATATTTTTAGTTGTTTTGCACTCTGAGTATCGTCCCAGCATTCATTCCGCAAAAACAGTTAAAATTCGCATGGCTACAGTACCGCAAAGATCTGAATTTTTACTTTTTTGACATTTTCCAGTCTGTATGCATGCTTCGAAATATCACAGCTTAGAAAAGTCGTGACTCCTTGACCAAATGTTCATTACATACATTTTGCATATAATCAATTGGCTTTTGTAACACGCGGTGTTTAAGTTGATCAGTTTCGCAAAAGTAACTCCTAATGTAGAAAATATGAGCCTTGAAATACTTGAGGTTTGTTGGTATGTTTTCGGTTGTAGAAAAATGAGAAACTTTTACCAATATTCGTTTTGACCAATATTACAATGTCATGCATAATGAGCTTTTGCACTTTGAAGCATTGTCGCTCGATAAACGGTATTTTTAACTTTTTGATCATTGAAAGCCGATGGTTGTTATTCAAACTGACAAAATTCGGAGTTCGGCCCGAACATATCTGGGTTACTGTGGGCCAAAATGTGAAATTTTAGGAGATAAATCTTGAAATTTCTGCATTGTTTTGTTCATTAACAAGCAACTTTTTGCATTTAATATGACATAACCGTTGTCACGCACATCTGCTCTATCATTTTAAAAAACTCGAAAAAATATAAAGAAAACTGACAGAATGGTATTTGCCGCCGATTTCAAGAATGTGTCTCTCGCATGAAAATTGACTCTGTCTCTCGATTTTCGCCCTGTTTGGGCTAGAAACAGTTCAGATCCAAATGGGTTTCACGAACCGTAAAAAGTTCTCATGTGGGCAGAGCCAAAAGTTGTGCTAGGAACTGGCTTACGACTATCTGTCTGTTTTGTCTCTTATATTTTTACTAATTACTATACGTATTAGGCCGTAAATTAAGACTGTGTTATGCTGTAGAGTAATTATTCGTGTTTTAAGTTGTTCGTAGCTCCTTTCTTTCGAGGACACAGTAAAACGACATTTTTTATGAATGGGGTCATCAATAGCCAAGAATTATTTCAGGGCGGAAACAGTAACGAAAAAATGGTTTTTCCGACCAAAAAATCGTAAATCACTTTAAAAAATAGTTTTTTATCTACAAAACCATGAAAAACGACGAAGCCCAAAAAATTGACATTTTCGACCGTTTTTTGCTTCAGAAAACACAATTTTTCCACAAAATTCCCGTTAATTTTGACAGCTTTTCCCAACTTACCTGACATTTTAGCTAATTTTTTCTTAAAAAATTAGCATTTCTACCAGGCAGGACATAGATCTTTTTGCTCCCATACCTGTGAGAGGTTCGGACTGTTGGATAAACGATAAAAGCTATTTTTAGGGGGAGGGAGTACACAACTTTCGGAAGTCCAGGGGATGAGGCCAGCCAGTACTCAAAAATGCATTTTTTGACCAAAAAAAATTGACAAATTACGCTACTGATCAATGAATTTTTACTTTTAAAATGATACTGAGCAAATTTTTGCTCTTCAACTGATATTTGCTCAAAAAAGTCATTTTCGACCAAAAAATATGTATTTTTCGTCGATTTCCGGTCGCCTGGAGGGGTTGATGTCGACAACTGGAAGTTGGGGGAAGGGAATCGTCGACAACTGCCAATACGATTGAAAATTTTGGGGGCACTCTTCCCCCAAATCACATAACCACAGGTATGTTGTGTAGTTTTTTGTTGAATGATCAAAGTTGACTTTCAGAAAAATAACATTTTCGACCATTTTATATTCAAAACCCACCATTTTCTATTAAAAAATTGATATTTTTGACCATTTTTGTTGAGTTGTTGGCTCT